>PVKA01020888.1:0-39553 GCA_004027165.1 Ctenomys sociabilis | reverse complement strand
TAAGAGATATCTGCTAAAATAATATCTGTAAATATAATATCATGTATGCACCTTGTACAATACCAAAACATTATGAAAACAGTTTGCAACGTATTAATTTATCGAATCTGTATTGTTAAGGTGTCTTGAAACTGTCTGATTGACATTTGTAGTTCAATAAAATAAAATAAAATAAATAAATAAAAATTAAAAAATAAAAATCCAATATAGAAAGATATCAGCCTTTTAACATAGATTCTAATACTGTAAGTTATTTAAGAAAGCATCATTTTAAAGTGGAAGTGAAGGAATTCAGAATCAACATTGAAAATGTCTAGCTTTGTCACAAAAATTTTTGAAGCTATTTATGGCTTTAGAAAAACCACTTAGCCTTTTGAATTTCATTGACTTCGTCCCTTCAGAGATGGGTTGGAGTAAATGTTCTCTTCACTTTCCAATCTAAAATTCAGTGATTCTGAATGTGAAAGCATTTCAGGTATGAAATATTCTTCTAAACATATTTCTCATGGAATTCCAGTGAAATATAAATATTCAGACAGCAGAAGCAAGAGGATTTACCAGATAAAGAGGCTGGAAATTGCACTGAAATTCCCTATCAATAGCAAAGTAAAAAGAGGACCAAACCTGTCCATCAGTTCGAGAAGTAATCCACTTTCAATCTGTTCCACACATCTACCTCCGCTCTATACAAGGTCAGGCTCAAAACTGTTGGTCTGCCAGGGTATTTTTTTTTTTTTGTATCTCATATCCATCTTTCCAAATTGGTTTGAAAAACTGTCTGCAATTGAATATGCATGACTGTAACATTTATTAATTAGATCCAGACAGAGAGGAATTTATAGAATAATTAGGTACATATGATGAAAACGAAACTTTCCTATACCCTGTAGGGATTTGCTATTCACAATGTTGTAGTGTATGGAGAGCCAGAAAAATTAAATGTGGATTACCAAATCAAGATAACATTTGCAATGTTGATGACTGTAGCATTTCCTTTCCCAAGGACAATAAAATTTAGGTAGCAATGGGGAAAACATTTTCTTCATGCAATTTTAAATATGTATTACTTTAAGAAAAGTTATTCAGCAATTTACTTTCCTATACAATAATCTTGAAGATGAATTTCCACCATTCATTTAATGATAAATCGAAACACAGTTTAGCTACTGGTTCTCAGGTAAGACTATTATTTTCCCCTTTAAATAATCAGTTTTGTTTTTACTATGTTACCAATTAGAAATACATTTTAGGGAGGGCCAGGGAGATGGCTCAGTGGAATGAGCACTTGCCGGCAAGCACAAGGGCCTGAGTTCAATCCCTGGTTCCACCAAAAAAAAAAAAAATACATTTTAGGATAAACACTTCTAGGGCTGGGGAGATGGCTCAGGAGAATAAGCGTTTCCCTGGCAAGCACAAGGGCCTGAGTTCAATCCCCAGTTCCACCAAAAAAAAAAAAAAAAGTAAGGATAAACACTTCTAAATACTCTGTCTCCCACAAAACTAGTATTTGGCTGATTCCTTCCTTGTAATGGATAACATCATAACCTTAGTATGAATCCTAATATCTCTTGCCTTAAAACACATAGAATCCACAGCAGCTATCTAATGTTTTGTTTTCATTGACAACACAAGGGCATTCTGAAATCAGCATGCTCACTTTTATTACACCTTGACCAACCATGAATTTTAACAGCAAATTATCCATGTGTATATAAATGCTTCTACAAAACAATGCCACAGAACCAAGTCTATACTCATAGCACACATTTCTTGTGTTATATTTAGAAACACACAGTATCCACCACAGATGAGTTAACCCATAGCATCCCGAAATCTGTGGTGATGGAAGATTTATGATGGCTTTATTATACATTTGTATGTAAACATTACTTTTATTTCGTATTATCAAATGTTGCTATTTTTTTCGGACCTCCAAGGGTATTCCGTGATATTATGATGGTGTGAGGTGTATGGAATCTTCATGTAAAACAACAGCAAATTCCCTTGGTGTGATGCAAACCAAATTTAGGACTGAAATTGAAAGAAAAAAAAATGTTTTATTTTCCTTTTAGAGTCCTACTTTAAAAAGTAGTTTACTCTCCTAGATACATAGGAACTTAGTGTGCCATAGTAGGGTGATGTACGGTGATAAATACATATGCGGGCCTGAGTTATTGGATGCATTTGTGTATTTCCAATTTTTGTTAGGCAAAATAGCCGTCGTATTACTTTACATTGAGAGTTATCTTTAAATTTTTCTATCTGTGACCTTTCTGTCTCTCTATCTCTCTCTGTGTCTTTCCATACATCTGTCTGTCTCTGTCTCTCTGTCTTGCTTCTCTGTCCTTCAGTCCTTCTGCCCCTCTTTCCGGTGATATCTTTTCCTACTCCAAATCTCACCTTCTCATAAATTTTCTAATGGATACTGCTGCGTACTCACATAACTCATAACTCATCTTGTGGACTGAGGCCATACATATTAATAAATTAGCTGCAACAGAATTTGGCACCTACAAATTATCTCCCTCCTTTACAGAGCTTGCTGAGTTAGAGGCTCTCAAATGATAAAGGTCAGCAGAAGATATGAACTAGACTACAATTTGCTGGTTAGGGGAGGATCATTTATGAATATATAATGTATGCTTGAAGCCAGTGGCATCTTCCCTATCAGAAACAAGGACATAGTGACAGAAATGTGTCCCTTGGTATTTAAAATAATTTTCATTAGAACATGTCTGTAGTACACAATGTTTATATTACTTGTGTGAAGTTGATATATATGTGTACCATATTTTAATTCCTGTTTTGTCCCATATCTCTTCCCTCCTTCCAATACCCCTTCATCTTTTGATCCCCTCCCTCTTTGAGAAAAATCTACCTACCTATTTATATCATCTACTTTTACTTATATTTTTCTTATGTTTTTATTTTCTCTTTATTTTTTAACTCTACATTTCTCCTATAAGAGATACCATGTGATATTCAAAGCAGTGTGTGTAAGTTATTTTGCTTAACATATGTTCTCAAGGTGCATCCATTTTCCTACAAATAGCTCAAGGTTACCCTTCCTTAGGGTAGCATCATGCCCCATGGTGTGTGAATGTTACATGTTCTTCATCATTCACATACTGAGGGACACACAGGCTTAAGACTGAGCTTTTTTTTTTTTTCAGGTGGCAGGCATTATTTTGGAAAAAAAAATTGAATTGGGTTGTGGTGAAGAACAAGGGCAAGAAGGGGTACCCCAGCCAGTACTGTCCCCCCAAGGGTGGACTGAGGTTTAAGCAGAGCCTCTGGTGGGTCTCTTGCTCCCAAAGATCCCTTCTACAGCTGTCTCCCTGTAGGCTAAGCCATCCAAAATTGGAACTCAGTGAGACTCAACTGCTTCTTTCTCTGGTAGTAATGTCAGAGTATCAGAAAGTGTATTGTGGTGTCAGGTATGTTCCTGAATTACCACGGAGCACAGTAGCTGTGCCTACTTGGAAAATGAGTCTTTTTTTCCACATTGGAAAAGAAGGCCACTAGGCCAAGTATGATAGGATCTGCTAAGATTTTAACTGGGTCTTCCTGTTTGAAGACTCTCTTCCCAAATATTATCCTTCTGTGACCACAAACATGCATGGTATTTTTTTTCCCTTGTTTGGTGAATCTAAGACTTGCTATTTTTGTTGTTCAGGGTTATGGGGGGGGGAGAGAGACAGACAGACAGAGACAGAGAGAGAGAGAGAGAGAGAGAGAGAGAGAGAGAGAGAGAAGATGTGTAAGGATGGGATTGGCTTGTGTGATTGTGGAGGCTGAAAAGGTTCAAGCAAGATTCCTGTGATCAAGACTCTGGAACACTAGTGGCATGGTTCAGTCCCAGCTCCAAAGCCGTAGAGCTGAGGATGCCAGGGGCACAGCTCTCAGCCTGAGGCAGAAGGCCTAAGAAGAACTCTGGTGTTATTTTGGAAAAAAAATAACGTCTCTTATTTAGAGGCAGCACTTTTGAAAGGTGGTTGGCTCATGGGAAAAGATAGGTCAAACTGAATTTATTTTGTAATCCAATTGCAAGAAAAAAAATTATTTCAATAGAGAAATCCAGCTGCCTACATTCACATCTGACCGGTATGTATTACTCTACGTAACATAGGTAAATGAGGAAAGTTCAAGATGTGATAAGAGTAGCAGTAAGCTCTTCTAAATGAAGTGATAGGTAGCTAAAGGGGATACAGAAAGAAAAATTAGATGTGTGGTCAGTATAATATATTGTGACTAGAATCTTAGCCATGGATTTGGGGAATGTTTTTATGGTTGAGACCTAACATATTTCCCCCGATGTTTCTTATTTAGAGGTAGCACTTTTGAAAGGTGGTTGGCTCATGGGAAACAACACTTATCAGTGTATCTGCAAGGGTGCGTCTCTTTTATTTTCTATTTTCCAGCTATTCCTTCCTCTCCGCTGCCATGAACATAGCCACTGTCCCCTCCCAGGCCTTCCCACTGTGTCTCTGCTTGGGATCTCACTGAAATGCGCTGAACTTCTCTAAAACCAAGAGCCAAGTAGACCCTCCCCTGTTTTACGCTGTAGCTGTCAGGAATTGGGTCCTAGTGATGGGAAAGTGGACTAATTCAGAAACCCAGTAGTGGGGACTAATTCAGAAACCCAGTAGTGGAAAAATAGATCTGTGGACCTGGTTGAACCTGTGTTTTAGATGCCCTTGAAACTGCTTTGCAAGAGGAATTTGGAAAGTTTGGAGATGTGGACTAGAAGAAGCTCCAGGGTGTGGTAAGCAGAGCATGCTGGGTTATCCTAGTCAGAGATAAAAAGACCAGACTATTGATAGAAATGTATGCAATAAAAGGTCAGCCTTATATGGTTTCAGCTGAGAACACTCTGTTGGGACCTAGATTAGAGCCCATGTGTGTTACATTCAGACAAAGAACTTGTTTATATTTTTCTCATACCTGAGGATTTTGCTGTTGTTGTTTATTTGATACAGGGTCTCACTATACAGCTTGGACTCATAGTGATCCTCCTGACTCGGCCTCCCCAGCACTGGGATTACAAATGCGTGCGCCCATGCCCAATTTCAAGGCCAACGTGACACACTCAGGGTTCTGAGCCCTGCACAGAATATGATACTGGGGATGAAATCCGGTCCTTGTGCTTGCCAGTCAGGCTCTTAGACCACTGATATCTCTTCTGCCCCTCATATCCTGAAAACTTGCAAGAAACTGAGATTAAGGGTGGTTAGTTAATTAATCTGGTGGCAAGAGGAAACACATTCCAACATTCACCCTGTGGCACGAGGATTGCTAGTTGCTTTTAGTCAGATTCATTGTAAAAACTGCAGCCAAAAGGCAGAGTAGAGTGGTCAGGGAGATATCTCAGTAGAAGCACTTCTCTGGCAAGCACAAGGGTCTGAGTTCAATCCCCAGTTCCACCAAAAAAAAAAAAAAAAAAAAAAAAGGCACAGTAGAAAAATTTGAACAACTTAAATTTTGCCCCAAGATTAACCATGTGGAAAACTGGAGCACAAGTGTATGTGGTTGCTGCGGGGATTAGCACCACTTAAAAGCCACGCATTTAGCATCAGGGAATAGAAGACAACTTCCAGGTACTTCAAAGAGTACCCTGACCCACCAGCCACAGGCTTGAGGGCAAGAAGCAATAAATTTCTTTGAAAGTCTGTGAAGTAAGAAGAGAGTTCTAGGGGCATCCTGATCATTCGGGAACAGCTAAAGACTTAGCTCCCTCAGTTGAGCCATCCAGGCACAGAGGGCCTCCGTAACCACTGACCAATGGAACAAGCTAGGAACAGACTTTGGTATCATTCACATGGTGCTGCCTTTGTAGAATGCAAGAGTTGTGGGGGCTTGGTAGCTTCCTTCTGGATTTCAAAGAAAATCCTGTGAGGCTAAGCAGCATGCTCTTAGAGACATGTATAGGAGTGGGGCTGAAGATACAGAGATCGCACTCAGGAAGTTGGAGATTCCAAGATGATGGGACATCTCCTGAGGAAGCCCTCAGGACACAAGTGAAGCAGCTCAAGTCAGAAGCCAAGTGGGTACAACTAACAGCCTATGAGGGGTTGGCCAAGATTTTGGGATTCACATCTCACCACAACCTGCCCCGGGTCCTGGACAGAGACCTACAGGATTTAACATTTGCTCTGCCAGGGTTTGGTCTGATTCCTTTCTATCCCATTATTCCCCACCTTTGGAGTGGGAAGGTTCACTTTGCAGCATTGTATCTTGGGAAAATTACATGTCCTTTTTATTTTTAGAGCAGTTTACAAGTAAGAGATTGCCTTCATTCTCAGATGAGACTTTCGACTTGAATTTATCAGCAACGCTGAAACTGTTAAAGCTTCATTGGACCTTAAATATGAGATAAATACATTGTACAAAATCAGATGAGCATGAATTTTTCAAGATCCAGGGGCAGTTTGCTGCACTTTACTTCTAAAATGCCAACTCTGAGTCTCATGTTCAGAGGTGAGGCTTCTGGAAAGTGATTGGATCACTGGTGCCGTCCTCATCCATGGGTTACTTGCTGATGACTGAATAGCTCAATGTGTCAATTGGAGGTGCAGCTTGGTCAGAAGAGGTGGGTCTCTGAGGGTATGATGCAGGAGGCTTCATTCTTACCCTACCTGCTCTCTTCGATCTGTTGCCTGGAAGGCAGCAGGTGAGTATGTTCTCTGCCAAGTCCTTCAACACCGTGAATGCTTCTGCGTTGGACCCAGGGCATCACAGACCAACAATATCTAAAACCATGAGCCAAATTAAACCTCTTCTACTGTCATTGTGAGTGTCATGCAGGGTGTCCCACTGACAGGAAAGTTGACTACCAGAAGGGCTGCATGGATTTGCACTTTTACAAGTGATTAATAGCTATTATATTCTGTATTGCTGTCTTCAGAGTACTTGATCAGATTACCAAATGTAATCATGTAAAGTTGGTCCAAAAAAGAAAGCTTTAACTATTCCTTTTAATAAACCAATAGAAATTAGTAGCACAATTATGTTAGCTGTCCTGTGTACCATTGTTGAATTCCTAACATCTTGTTTTTTGAAATTCTATATTGTTTCTATTTTTTACTATTTTTCTTCTATTTAAAATTTAAAAAAAAACATTTCTGCAAAGAAGAAATGATTAATAGAATTATAGAAATCATTTTTATGGTGTTGTATCTGCCATTCATAATATTTTGTTTTCAGTGAGTGCTCAACTTCAAATAATTTGACCCATGTCAGTAATGTACCCAAATTGCACTTCCTTCTCAAAGGTAATCATAACAATTAACAATGTTCCTTGGAGACCTCAGTATATAAACTATTATAAAATTGTGAGCAATTTAAATTTAACATTATGCTATTATGGTTTTTTAAAAGCCTCAATTTTATCCATCAATCTTCTTTGTCCCTAAAATTTTGACCTACATGAACATTTTCTTGAGTTTCTTACTTTTTATGAACAATGCTGCATATATAAATTTTCTAGTAGTGATTTCTCCACCAAAGATAGCTACAGTTAATTTATAAGAGAGATAAATAACCAAGTTAGACTGAAACACTGTTCCATTCTTTAGAAGTCTATGTACAAGTACATAATATACAATTTTATCCTTTGATGGAAAAGGATGTCTCACACACACCCTGGGACATAATAACTGTTCTGCTTATCATAATGTTAATGATAAAGAATTTCTAGCCATGAAAAAATTTCAAACTTAGTTATCAGGTAAATTATTTTAGTTTTAAGTAGTAATTAGATTTTTTAAAAAATATTTATAGAATGCTTTCATTCCAAAGAATTAAGTTCCAGTCACATCTAACTTGGGTAAGTGGAACCTATGTGAACTCCTGCAAAGTAGAACACAGTTTCTGAATGAATCAATGCACTTGAGAGATTTTTCAGCCTAGTTGGAAGTTGGTGCCTCCAGACATGTCTTTTCAATTCTCTTTTAAACTAGAATAAGTGCAAAGTTATAAAAGATAAATGGAGAGTAAATGGGTTCATAGGCGGAATAGAAATTTCTCTGATTTAAAGAGACACTGACGTATCTAAAACCAAGGGAAATGTTGAAAAATACAACAAAGAAGGACATTTTTGAGTTTTAATTCCGGCACCTGAGAGGTCTCTTGCTGAGAGCATAGAACAGCTGCCGCTGACAGACTAATCAGTGTCTTCTGCTCCTCTGGAAGAAGTTGTCACTTCACTTCAGTGGAGCCCCTCCCACTCCAGTGAGCTCCCCACCTGTGGAGATGAAAGGCAGCAGGAGAAGGAATATTTGAAAAAAAAAAAAATCACTTTCTATTTTGCAATTCAAATGATATGTAAAGGAACTCCTATGTCAAGCAAGATTTTTATGAGATTCCAGAAGATACAGGACAATTCTCCCACAGTACTGCATCCTTGGAAACTGCAATACTAAATAAGTTCAGGATGTTGTACCTGCTTTGTTATATTTATGCCTGATCTGTGAACCTACACTTGGGCTGTGGGAGATGGAAGCCGGCAGAGGTTGGACGCATGCGACTAGGCCATGTAAAAGATATGTGAAGTAGGATGCTTGCGCTGGTCTGCAGTAGGCATAAATGCACTCGGCGGAGAAGAAACAAGAGCTGTGCACTTGGGCGGTCACTGAACCCCAGTGTGGTGAGGCTGTGCTGCTGAGCTCCTGCCCCGTGAGGTGAATCCTGGGAACTGGAGCGCTGAGGTTTTTTGGTATGCTGGGCGTCCTATTGGGGTTCAGGCCTCTAGAACTCTATTTGTGCAGAGCTACTACTTTCCTTCCTGTATTCATCGCCTCTTCTGCTCTGGTCCCCCAATCTTGCAGGAAGAAGGAATACCGGTAGGCAGCCCAAAATGAAATGCCACACAAGGAATATTTATTGGATGCCTGATATGGGGAGGAGGAATGGAATTTTCAGCAAATTCGTGGCGAGAGCCATTTCTCCTCATAAAGAAGGAATGCACACACAGCTGCATTTTCACAGACAAGCTCACAGCCTGCTTGTCATTGTTCTGCATGCAGGCATAGAAATATATAGGAGAAAAAGTCGTTTGTTACTACAGGCTGTGACAATCACAGGGAAAATTTACTACAGAAAATTAGCCAACAGTATTTCAGCATGAGGTCCAGAAATCAGAGACTTAAACCTGAGGCAACATTTACTCAGATGCTCTGGGCAAATAAAATTATGAAGCCCCTTGCCACCTCTATCCTGCACACTTTGACAAACTTACTGCTAATTGATTGGTGTGGTCTAGCTTGCACTCTAAGAGAAACAGATAGCTATCAGCTTTAGTTTTCATGTCATATGACATGCCCTATGAATTCATATGTTTTATTTTTATTTATTTTTGTGAAATTGAAATCAGATTCTGTAATAACTCAAGTGGAAGTACAGGTGTCATGGCCTGTCTCCATTCCAAGGCCTGTTAAAACAGCAACAAAGTAGACATCTAATTAACTCTAAGAATAAAGAAGTTGATTAGGCATTTGTAAATATTAATAGTGTATGAACTCAGCAAGACCATCAGTATACATGAGGAAGATGCTATACAAGTAAAAACACATAAGGAAATCCCCAAATCATGTTCTTAAATCATAGCTCCTCTCAATGAACATCTCAAGTGGCCTCCTAACCTTCCTCTGTCCTTGTGGAATTTGAATGTACTTTGGGAGATGTGGCAACACCTCAGTGAAGGACCATGAAGGCTGCTTATTTGAGATACAGTTTAATGCACTGGCAAAACTCTAGTCTGGATAACACAATAACAAGGCATCAATTCAACCAACCACCTTGTCCATCAAGTACTATCAAGGATTTACAATCATTTCTTACATTAGGCTGCATACAAACAACAGTAGTTAAAAACCAGTCGTATCTCCAGGAGTTCAAGTCTACCAAGAGCTAACATCAGTGAGTGTGGTAGAGAATTAATGATATGCCTAGGCTATTTGTAAGCTCCGAGAGGATGCACCTACCCAGCCCAGGCATGTAAAGTCTCTTCAGTTAGGTGACTGGGAATAGTATTACTGACACACTTGGTGTCAGAACAGAAAGTGAATTTGGAGATCATGTAGTTATAGCACTGTGAGTCTCCCTATCATTTGGTGAGCGTGAGAACTCCTTCATGCGAGGAGACTTAGTGCATTCTAGGCTATTCTCAGGCTAGAGAGTAGCTGTGGAAGTGTTCTTCAGCCAGGAAAGAAAATTACACTGAACCAGAAAGCATGCTATCTGTGAAGCACTTGTAAGCCTAGGAGAAGAAGTAAGAAACTCTGATACAGACTTGCTTTTATAAATAACAAGATTAGAACCAAATGCCATGAAATATCTTCTCAGAAAGCACTTGCAGTGAAAGTGTGTTGAGCTCTGACTACATTCAAAGTGGCATTTCACAGACTGGTATTAAAATATGTGGTGAAATCTATTCTGTCCAAGGGTAGAGTGAGAAAGACTCACCCTCCTATTTAAAGGAAATTATTGTGGGGCATAGACAGGAAATTAGATCAAAGGAAAGAAAATTCAGACAGAGAAAGATGGTTGGGCCATTATGTGCAATGGAGAAAATGAAAAGGGAAGGAATATTAAATTGTGTCCAAAATGTGTGGCAGAGAACATGTATTCCACTGATTTATCATTATTCAAGGTAGCCTCAGTAACAGTCATGTAAAATTCAACAGAATCAACCACCTGAGAACAGAGGAGTGGCAGTACTGCTGTCCTCTCCCCAGTCAAGCCCTGGAAGCCACCAATGAACTTTTGACATCAATTACTTTTCTTACATTCACTTCTCCTTAAAAAGTTTCCATCCTATTGGAAATTTATTCTCATCCAATATTTTTATTTAGCTTTCTGAAAAGAGGCAAACACATTAACATCATAAAGCACATCAGATTTTCCCCTTTAAATGTTTTGTAATAAATGAGGAACTTATAGCAGTTAGTTCAATATTACCCATGCAGGATGAACTCTCTGAGCAATTACCTTGTTTCCATGGTGACACCATATCTGCCCATCCTTTCCTACAATAAAGGGAAGCTGCCAAATTGGGTCTGCTCCGTAAAGCTAAGGACAACTTATTGCATTGGGGAGGGGATGCAGAGGGATTGTAAATTGGATGCTATCTGGGTTAACAAACAAACAAATTGCTATTTATACTATTTATTAATTGGTTTGTTTGAGAAGCTGCAAACATTCCACAAGGGAAAAAATGTAATAATACTAGAAAACAGAAATGAGAATCAAATTTTGTAGCAAGAAAAAAAAGGGGAAAGAAAATGAAAATTAGACTTGCCAGCACCCTGGCCCCCTTGTAATCCCTTATAAGAAGACCCCAATGAATTCCAGGACCTTGTGAGCAGAATGAAACCAAATCTCTAGAGCGCTCCCACCACCCACACACACACTTGCCTGCATCTCACACCCCACCCAAAGCACCTAGGCCATAACTTGCAGCTTTTACTTGCACCAAATTCCAGAAAAAGTGAAGGAGGCTAGCTAGCCAAGTGGCTGTGACACCTGCAAGAAGCCACCCTATCATTTTGCCTGCTACAGTGCAAGGCACTACAAGAAGAAAAGAAATTGAGAAAATTGTGTTGTATGTGCCAAAACACACAGCAGAGAGAGAGACATAGCAAAAGAGAAAGCTATTTGAGAGCAAGTCTCACAGGTCTACCACTCCTGCTTATTTTGAGGGTTGCTTTTTAACAGAGAGTTGAAGCTAGAAGCTAAAGCTCTGTTCCTGGGGGAAAACAGACATTTTAACAATGTTGTGGCCCCTGTTATCACACTTGATTACAGGCTCTCATGAGAGCTGGTTCCCAGACTTCTTAAAAAGGGATGTAATTTAGAAACATTTATTGGTAGGGATTTCAACAGAGGTCTAGAAAGGGAGGAGGAAAGAGAACATATAAAAGGTGTAGAGAGGATCACGGCGGAATGACCCAAAACAGCACTGGCTGATTAAGATGACATGTAATTACATCTAATTATAGGCATTTCTTGGAACCAGGACCACAGGCTTGAAGAGAAATTTAATACTAGGAGAGACACAGTGACTAATGAAATCAAGGTCCTTCTTCAATTGAGAAGGTTAAATTTATCGATGCAGACACTCTAAATCAAGTGATTATATGTCTGAAAAATCTACTTGTTGGAAATGTTATATATATTATGTACTAATTGGCTCATTTGAGCAACTCTGGGAGACCAAGGGGAACACTTTACCCCCAAACAACAAAATGTAAAAATGTTCAAGAAACTATCCCACTTGCAAATTTCAATGCTCTTAAAGTATTCACCTTCAAAAAAATCTGAGAAAAAACATTTATATTGCCTATCAAAATCCATCAAGACATTAGCAATCTTTATAGCAAAAGTAATATTGAAAGAAAAAAATTGAAAATATTATGTATTTATAAAAATAAATAGCTTATCATGTTTGGCAATTGAAAATGTTATTGCTTACTTTAATGTATAGTGTCAGAAATATATTTTTACAAAAAATATGTTAAATTAAATTTTTTATCTTTTTGGAACAAAACTCATTATTCACCACTCTAAAGTTACCCACAAATACAGCTGGATCAAATGATATAACAGTATTCAGTCTGTCAAACTTAAATTACACATTTAAAATAGTGGCCCAGTATCAAACCTAACATATAACATCGTAAATAGTGAAAAGTAAATGCTATGGTTTGTCTCTAGGTGTCCCCCCCAAAGCTTCATGCAGTCATGGCGTAAGGACTTCTAGAGTTTGAGATTAACTCAGGATCCACTGGGATTATGTGTGATCTACAGCTGGGATGATGGGTATGAGTGTTACACTCAGCCTGAGGCAGAAGCCTGAATGTAACATAAGAGAGACGGAGACACAGAGCTCCCTCTGTTGCCACTGTTGCCATTACCCCTCCATTTTGCTCTCTGCTCTTTGCTGCCACCATGAAACGTTACCCTCTGACATTGGAGCCAGCTGAGTATGGACTGAAATCTCCAGTAACTGTGAACTAAATAAAGGTTTCCTTCCTTCATTTTGGGTGTTGGGCATTTGTCCCAGCAGTGAGAGGAGAGTAACTAAGACAGTAAATAATTATTAAAATTAATTAAATAATAAGAAAGCCAAATGAATGGATTAATTCACCTCTGAGATCACAGGCACTGAATTTGAGATTTCAAGTATGATCGCGAATATGTCTAAATTGTTTATGGAAGACTGTATTTTTCTCTTCTCTCCCTAAGCTTCCTAAACAGGTTCTTAACTTCACTGCAAACATGGAATGTGTTTTGGTTGCCCATTTTGCTATCTGCAACATGCCATAGGTTTGTCACGCAGAATTCCCTTTGTGTTACCATATTATAATGACATGTGTACAACTCTTAATGGTTTCCTCTGTGCTCAACCCTGTTGATCACTATGAGCTTTGAGCAGTCTCTGCTCTTATCTCTTCAAGTTACACATTGATATGTAAAAAACAAACACTCCAGTGAATCCCCAGGTAAGAAAGAGCAAACAAGTGGCACAGAATCAAGTCCTTTCTTGGGTCAGGGAGATGGCTCAGTAGAATAAGCACTTCCCTGGCAAGTGCCAGGGCCTGAGTTCTATCCCTGGCTCCACAAGCAGACAAAAAAATCCTTTATTGGTTTAGAAAACAACAATGGGTAGAAACTCAATGGGTAGGGAGATAAAGCAAACATAACATTTTCTGAGGAGTTCATTTTTATCAGGTTCCTTGGTAGGTAATTTCACATACAGTACATCGTTTATTTCTTACCTCAATTGTTGAGATATATCTTTTCATAATTTTATAAGATGTGAGGCCCCGCAGGATTTCATAGCTTGCTCAGGATTATATTGCTTGCAGGTCTCTGAGCAGACATTCTAATACAACCTGATTCTATTTCCATACCGAGCTGGAGGAGTACTGTATGCACTAAAACACCAAGGTAACATTAGGCATGGACATGCTCAACAAGGATTGCAGCAATCAATTAGAACAGCATCTGAGGGAGAAGCAGGAGCTTCCAAAGAGCAAGCTAAAGTGGAGGCAAAGGCACTCAGGCCCTGTAATACGGGATTGTGTATCCCACAGGATCAGGCCAGGCATGGCAGGCATGATCGATTGCAGCTTCTCACTCCTTAGTTCACCTCCACAGGGCAGCCACACTGTTCTTCTCTCAGGCTCCCTGGAGCAAGCTCTGTCCAGCCACTAAGGCGGAATACTCTTCTAGCAATTTGCTGCTTGGCTTACCCTTACATTCCACTAGGTTTCTCAGTCAAAACATTCCCTCCTCAAGCACCTCTTCCTCAACTACTGAAATGGGGTTCCTTCAATTCCCTGGAAACTTATTCTAGGTATGTGACACCTGTTCCTTCTTCCTATATGTTTATCAAAATCATAAAATTTGCATTTATTGTCTGCTTGTTTCCTAGGGCTTCCAGGCTAAGTGAAGCATTATTAAGTTGCTTTTCTATCATGGCTTAACCAGAGGCTGGGAAAAAGCCCAACACATGCAAGAAAGAAATAGGTAACTATAGAATTCATTAAGAAATGGTTGCAAGAATGACTCCCATTTTTCAATTTTAAACTTAGCCTGACGCAGCACACTGAAAAGAATGTCCATTGCTATGGCTCAAAATCTGCAGGGGAATATGTAGTAGAATTGTGATGAGTTATTTAAGAGTGGTACGTGTTCATCCCAGGGGGTGACAACATATGGCTGTTGATGTAACAGTGCCTGCAACATGCTGAGAAACTATAGCACTGTGTAAGAAAACAAGGTGCTTTTGAATGTAGGTGTTGCTGAAATCCTTATTAGCTGAGCAGGTAGTTAGTGTCCATTATTGCTTAGAGACACCAACTCTAGGCTGGGAGTTTCTCAAGTTCCAGTACAATTGAGGGTCTCACTTTTGCTTTCCCTTTGGACTTCTGTTTAGTCCTGGACTCAAGTTATGCCTGCTTCCTATCTTTGAAGAGCCTTAAAACAAATATGTGAGTGGGAACAGTTGTGTTTGGATAGAAAGTTCCCTTTGAGTAATTTTTCCTCCTATTCTGTTCCGATTGAGAAAATACAATATAATAGCCTCGTAATGAAAAAATAGTGATCTTTAAACTCATTTGTTGAGAAAATGATCCTCCTGAAGGCCAATTTCCTCACTATGAAAGCCATGCATAGTAGTAAGTGAAAGAAGTAGACTTTACAGCCTGCTTTCTGATGAGGAGAAGCATTAGTATTACTAGAAACAGTAGAGCTGATGATTAGTAGTATATTGTCATATTTAGTGAGCAATTTCTATGTCAAATACTGTGACAAGTGCTGTATCTCACAGTCTCTTTTAATCTTCACCAAGTCCCTATGAGATAGCTAACATCATTCTAGTTTTACAACAAACAATGAAACTAAAAAAGTGAAATAATTATATTGTCCTAGTTGCAGCTCAATTTTGAAACACACCCTTCTCAGTCTAAACCAGTCTCTCACACATTAATTCAGTGGGATTATTAAGCAGATACCATGTGACAAGGGCTGCCCACAATACTAGAAAAATATAAGTGGACAAGGAAGAGTTTTGTTGTCTAGAGCAAGATTTAGTTGTGCAGACAGATAACTCCATTAAATATGCCAGGAAACCCTAATAAAGAACAGCTACATGGCCACAGGTTTGCTCCCTGGAGTTTAGTAATTAGGGGGTGATGCCCGGATGGCGTTAGATATGAAGGGAATTGGAATGTTATCCTGAAAAAGAGAACAATAAGGAAGGAGGTGGGGAGACAGCAATAGCTTAAAATGAATCTAATGTTGTATGTGCATTATAGAATCAGAAGTGCAGTAAACACTGAATAATTGGTGAATGATGAGACTCAAGAGACTAGAAGAAGGCGTCTTGGGAAGCTGCTGTAATATGACAGGTGAAAAAGAAAAGTAGTCCTCCTATTCCAGGGTAGGAGGCTAGAGTGACAGTGAAAATGTAAGAGATGATAATTACTTAGAAAATAAAACAATGAAGTTGATTTGCATGAAGGAGAGGTACGGCAGGACGTTACGAATTAGCTTTGAGAATGTTAGCTAAGAAATATTGAGAGAGCGGACTGACCACGTAGCTCAGCAGATTGGAGATCTATCCCTGGGCCTTCCATGCCGGCCCCACCCCCGGGACACGCTGAGATGGCAATTGAGACTGGGCGTGGTGATGCGTGCCTGTAATCGCAGCTCTTGGGAGGCTGTGAACAGGCAGATCACTAAGAGTCTGATCTAGTAGTGAGACCCTGAACACCCTCTAGATCCTCCCCTAAAATTAAAAAAAATACCATAGAGAGGTAAATGTGGGTGTTTGAAAAAAGATATTTGTGTGTGCCACTTTGTACAGAGGGTGAGGTCATGGGGTCACACAGAATTGTGTGTGTGTGTGTGAAGTAAAAGACCTCATTCTTTACAATTAAGCCAGGGAAGAGTTGGGAGGAAAGAGAGAATAAAAGAGCCAGGAAAAGGAAACAGGAGGACCTGGAAAGGTGGCCCACCCTCACCCCCACCACAGTGTTGGTGCACTCGCCCAAGCCAGGACCAATCCCACGGCATTGCTGCAGGGAAACAGGAAGGATGTGTTCGCATATACAAGGGGATGGTGCAAACAAAGTCATCGCAAAGAATCAGCAGGAAGAGCTGCGCTAGATTCTCCCCACCCTTAGACTCCAGAGCAAGATGGACAGGGATAAGCTGCGGAATTTCCCAGGCTGTTGAACTGAGAATCTGAGTTCTCTCTAACAGTACATCCACCTCCATCTCCCCCCGCTCACAATTGGTATACATAAATCCTGGGCAAGAGAGAGTTTAGGGAAAGTATTTAGGCAGAGATGCTTGGCAGATACACAGCAGGAAGCTAGATGCTATGTCATTGTTTACTGGGGGACATAATGCAGAAGACATATTAATTAGAACAGTTTTGACTTCAAACATCTGACAATTAAGCAGACTCCAAAATAGATTCCAATATGAACAGATTGCTCATAGAAAACAGGAATACAAATAACATAAACACATGAAAAATTAGTTAACCTTACTCAAGATCAGAGAAATGCAGACTAAAACTCAGGTGAAATCCTTACTTTTACTTAATGGATAAATAAGTAACATCATATGTAACTACTGATAGTAGTATAAATTGGCACCTTTGTAGAAGGCAATTTGTAATATCTAGATTCAATATGTTTTAAAAATTAAAAATGTTCAAACACTTCAAATCACCAGTTTCATTTCTATGCATATCCTACAGGCAACCAGTATACTTTTCTTTAATGTTCAAACACAACTTCATTTGCGGACATTTGAAACTTGAATTTCATAGAACTTTCTTGTAGTAGTCCACAATGCAGCA
This sequence comes from Ctenomys sociabilis, assembly GCA_004027165.1. Taxonomy (NCBI): domain Eukaryota; kingdom Metazoa; phylum Chordata; class Mammalia; order Rodentia; family Ctenomyidae; genus Ctenomys; species Ctenomys sociabilis. Next base: position 22,179 of record PVKA01020888.1, on the reverse strand, counting down.
GGTAGAGATCACATTCTTTGCGGGACATTGGTACACACACTTTAACACATCTTGAACTTTTTTTCATTCCATTCCCCACCTGTCCTTCCAACTCCCAATCATTTGAAAGAGATTTGTCTCCTCACTTCCTGTTACCTAGCTTTTATTTTCCTCTTGATTTATTTTATTTGCTCACATAAGAGAAACTATGAAATAGTTAAGCCTTGTCTGGTTTACGTCACTTAACATCATGGCCTCAAAGTGCATCCATTTCTCTACAAATGACTGGAGCTTATTCTTACGGAGGCATAGTGTTCCGCTGTGTGTGCACACCATAGTTTCTTTATGTGTTCATCTGCTGATGATGACATGTACTGCCTCCAATAATAAGCTACTTACAGTTGGCTGCTCTAACCGGGGGCAGGCATGCATCACTGTAATATAATGTCTTTAACTCTTCAGGGATGATACCTAGAAGGGGAATAGCTGAATCAAATGGAATTCCCAGTAGTGTTATTTGCATGAGTCTGTGTGCTGATTTCCAGTGTTTGTACTTGTTTACTTTCCTGTAAATGTAGATGTATACCTTGTGTCTCTTATTTTACCACCATTTGCTCTTATTGATTTTTTGACATTTACTGCTCTTTCTGGAGCAATGCAGAATCTAATATTTTTAAAGTTTTGTTTCTTTAATGGCCAGTAAGGTTAACCATTTTTTAAATACATTTCTTAACTATTTACACTTCTTCATCTTCTGAGAAGTGTCTTCACTTCAGTTGCCCATTTTTTGTTTTTTTTTGGGGGGGGCATCTTTTACTTGGGAGATGTCATTTATCTGTGTTCTCTGTATACATATTCTAGATGTTAGTACTCTGTCTCAAGAATAACTGGTAATTTTTTTCATTCTGTATGTTATCGCTTCACTTTTTTGATTATTTCTTGTGATGTACAGATATTTTTTCATTTCATAAGACTCCAATTGTTGACTCTTGGTTCTAGTTCCTGTGGCTCTGTTCAGAAAATCTTTGCTTAAACCTATAACTGCAAGAATTTTAACTACTTTATCTAGTATCTATGAATCACACATTGAGAAAGTTTTAAACTAATGACCATTTGTGATAGACAAATTTCTATCAGCTTAGTGGTGATACAGTAAGTCTCAACTTATGACCGTTAGATGTACAACTTTCACTGCTATGAATGGACCTTGCGTTACCAAAATTCATGGATGGACAAATTGCAAAAGATGTGTCCACAGGAGGTGGTCACAGCTATGTGCAGTGCGCTCCTGTTCAGTGCCATAGTACACAAAAGTGCAGCACTCGGTGAAATCCAGGACATCTGGGAGCAGGAGGAGCAGTGGCAATGAGCACGGAAACAAAAGTGAAAGTAGTTTATTTATAACTGTGGTCCTGTACTGTACCACCAACTTAAGGTAACTGTAAAAGAAAAAATAGTTCATTTGTAATATTTGTGTATGTGCTTGTTTTTTATATTCTTTACATTGTATATTTGTGTCAAAGGTATATAAAACCCACAGTGTTGGATTTACAAAGGAGTCCAATTTATGAACATTCTCTTGAGGTAGAACTCATTTATAAGTGAAGGACTTACTGTACAAGTGACCAAAGGAATACTACACAGACATCACAAAAGTCAAAGCAGATCAGTCCATACAGGGTGATGCAGAATGGCTTCCAAGTTCTACTGTGAAGAGAAATGGAAACTAGAAGGTGACATCTGTATGTCCTACCAAATGTGTGTGTATACCAACATTCACACACTGCATTTGTAGGCACACACACACACACACACACACACACACACAAATGTATGCCCTTGTATTTATGATATATATGTAGATGGATAGCTAAAATTTTCTTTTTCTTTCCTTTTTTTCTGTATTTTAGGGAAGGGCCTACAGGGTGTTCAGGGTCTCACTACTAGATCGCACTTGTAGTGACCTGCCTGTTTCAGCCTCTTAGGAGCTAGGATTACAGGCATGCACCACCATGCCCAGCCTCAATTGCCATCTCAGTGCTCCCTGGGGCCAGGCCCAGCACAGCAGGCCTGAGGGCCTGGTGCCTGCTTGCTCTAAACTTTTTCTTAAAGAGAGTGTTCCAACAAGACACTTTTTTCATTGTGTACTCTTTTTGCCTTAAATTTGGATGGCATACCTCTATTGACTTGAAAATATACTTAAAAGTTTTTAATGAAAATAACCATATAAAGCACAATAGTCTCTGTTTTGATTGAAAGTTACACCCATGTTGTGAGTGGAGGCTGAAGAGAAAGAACAAAACAAAATTGAAAAAGTAGAACTAAAAGTGAATCGATGTGCAAGTTTAATTATTCTCTCAGGCTAGGAGACCAAGAACATTAGTAGATGTCAGTCAGTACCTCAGGGTACTAATCAGCTTCTCTTCTGGACGGTTAACAACCTAAGTTTGTGGATCAAAAACTGGAGAAATGGAAGGGCCGCAAGGTCATATTTTGGCCCTAGCCTTTCAAGATCAGTGAAGACTCAGGACATAAGAGAACCTGTACTGTAACATCATAGAACTCAGGTGTGCCCCAAATTTTCTTTTCTTTTTTTTTTTTTTTTTTTTTTTCTTTTTTTTTTTGTCTTTTTGGAGGAGATTATGGAGCCAAAGAGGAATATGATCAATGATGTATAGTGTGCCTAAGAAGAGTCACATGGAGAGTCAGCACCTCAGAAATGCTATTTTTGTTTTTGTTTTTGTTTTGTTGAGTAGGGCCAGCCAAATAGCTCAGCAGATTAAAGTACCTGCAAGCAGGTGTAGGGGCTGGGGTTGGATCCCCAGGCTGGCTGTGCTGGCCCCAACCCCTGGGATCACAGAGACAGCAATTGAGACTGGGCATGGTGGTGTGTGCCTGTAATCCCAGTTCTTGGGAGGCTGTAAACAGGTGGATCCTTATGGGTCAGCTCTAGTACTGAGACCCTGAACACCCTGTAGACCCTTCCCTTAAATAAATATAAATATAATAATAATAATAAATCTGAAATCAGAAAAGAATGAAAAAAGTACATTTTCAGCATTTAATTCACAACTGCAATTTTAAAGGGTAAGCAGCCAAAGGACAAAGTGCTAAAAATTGAGATCAGTGAAATGAGAGTAGCTCAAATGGTTAAATTTGTGATCTGCCTTGAACAAATCAAAAAGACACCTTAAGGGGAGGGATGGAATGAATCAGAACGGTGGTGGCAGTGCTGAAGTTCTGTAAGATATCGAAATATGGCTCCGGGGGAGGCAGGGCTTGTAGAATGTGCATTGGATGGTAAAATGTGCACAATGGATCATGTTCCAGCTGATGACGTGGCCCGGGTAGGAGTGGCTGACTCGAATGCTCCTTGAGACAGGAAGACCAGGAATAGTGCCGCTGCTCTACTGAATGCTTTGTCTGCATAAATGCTGGGCACATCTAGAATTACTGGCAAATAAATGAACTGAGCCTGAAAATTTTCTTTGCAGAAAGTAAGAGACTTATCCTGGGGGTGACCTGCAATGGAGGCAGGCTGAAGGGGCTGGGTTTTGTACAGTTCAATGGCACAGACCCGCAGGTTCTACAAGATCCAGAGCCACACATCTGTGACTCGCTCCTACCATTCTATCTCTCTTATTTTTATAATTTTTTTGAGAAACAAATAGCAATGAGACAGCTTCAAAACCGATCAGTAGGACAGTTTCAATAATACATACATTGCATATTGTTGTCTTAGTGGTTATTCATTGTACAAGACGCAGACAGGATATCCTGTCCACAAACACTACTAGAACAAATCTTTTTATTCATTGAATTAAGAGAATGTAGCTGTATATCTATCCTAACTATTTTGAATATTCACATTCAAAATGATCATTCATTTGTATCCCCTTTTTTGTTTAGCTTTGTCAGATATCAGCTCCCAGTCTTGGAGCGCTGTATAAACATGTCATGTGTGTCTCTTCGTGTAAACGCTGGATTAGGCAGGTCTATCGTTACTTGTTTCACAGAAGAGGACAGTGAGACTCAGAGAAATGGCATGACTTGCTCTAGGCACTGCTTTTACGGCACATTCAGCTTTTGGAACCAAGCACAGTGAGTCCTAATCCTGCTCTTAGGGGCTGCACAGAATCTCCTGGAAGCCTCACTTACCCATTTGAAGAGGGCATGTGATGAGACTTGTGTGGCTGGAACAGAGTTAGCGTGAAGATGGTAAAAAAATGAATGTAGAAAAAGTCTCGGGAGAGGAACCATGGGGGCTCTGAGCACTTCTCAAGGTAGGACTTTTGCCTTATCAGGCTGTGGAGAACTCCTGAAGAATCTCAGGAAGCGACAAAATCCGTTTTGTGTTTCAAAGTGATAAGCAGCAGCGGGGCGAAGGATGAAATGGAGTGGGATGATGCCTGCTTGAGTTTGGCCAGGGGAATGGAAAAGAGGTCAGGCCAAGAGTGCGTGGGAGATCCTAGCAGAGCAAGGCAAGGCCATAAGAGCTTGAGCCCTCACAGACCCCTTCACCGTGATGCCACAGGAGATAAACAGATTAAGTTTATCAATTAAGTTTTTATACTCAGTGGTGTCAAACACTCTTTATTGCAGCACAGATAACAGATAGGGGCTTAAATAGCTTCCTGAGCACATACAAAATTAAATGGTCCTCCTTCCAGCGGAACAGAGACTTTACCACCTAGTGGTGAAATCAATTTCTTGAGTCCATTAAAGTAACTGTGCTAAAAGGTGCGCATATGTTTTCCTGAAACTATTTTAATAGGTTTTGGAGTTTTTACGGAAAAATTTACCTGAGTCTGGGATAATAACTTAAAATTTCTATTTAATTTCCCCTGGTAATTAATTGTCCCCTGGGGAGGGTGCTCTGTCCTAGTAGTTATTTGTAATTCCACCTCACCATATGAAAGTGTTTTCTTTGATGTTTCACTCACTTTCCCATTCACTCTTCAAATCTCAGTTACACTAGTGGGATTCTAGCAGGGTAGTGGAACAAGCAATGCCATCCAAGGTAGGAAGAGGTTTCTCACCTCTCTGTTGTGGAAACCTGGAAAGGCACAGGTCTGCAGAGGGATGGTTTCCTCATCTAGAGATGAAAGGGATGAGTTAGATACTCTCAAGCATTCAGAGACTTTCTCATTCATGTGTGTGTTCAACCAGCAGCCCTTGAGCGCCCACCCTTTCCAAGCCTTCGTGAGCTATACTGCTAAATTGGCCAGATCCAGATATCCAGCAGGTTTTAACCTAAGCACTTTAAACCCAACTGTCTGAATTTTTAAAATTAATATAATAATTAAAAACCACAGCGATAGCTCAAAACGATCTCTCTTTTGAAGTCAACGTAATCATTTTACCTACACACATTAGAAATTATCAATATTTTTTCCTTAAATAGAAATTTACTGTTTGAAGGCTTTTTTTAAAAATGAAAGATTTAGGAAACAAAATGGGGAAGGGCAGAGAGCACCAAGACTCCTTCCTTGTCTTCAATATCATTATTGTGCTTTTATAAAAAAAAAAAGTCTGAGTCCAAGAAAGCAATGGAGAGCTACTGGGAGACTCTCTGATCTATAACCTCTGTTTTTTCATTTGTTTAAAAAGAAGAAAACAAAAAAAAAAATAAATAAATAAAAAATAAAAAAAAATAAAAATAAAAATAAAAATAAAAAGAAGAAAACAATTTAATATTTGTCACAAGTTACAGTATGGAGCAATCTGTATAATTTGGGGGGTACTTGTATTTTGGGCTCTGGGCCCTCTATTAACCACCGTCTGCTGACACAGAGAAAGGCCAGCTCTCCTGTGGAGCATCCAGGATGTTTTCCATGAAATGTGGCAGGCAGCTGTGTTGGGGCAACCTACGGCAACCTGGCCTACATGCTTTTCTTGTCTTTCCTGGAAGCGAACTTTTTCTAGAAAGTGTCTGGGGTCCTGCTGCCAAGCACAAAGGCACCATGGGAAGCCTGGTTGCTTGTGACAGGAAAGTATTCACCGTCACCCATTAGGTGGAAGGAGCAAGCTATCAGCAAGGTGCAGAGAAAAGAGGCTTCCCTCTGAGCTCCAGGGCTATGTCCAGAATGTCATTCTCCCAGGATAATTTAACCAAGGGACTCTATTGTGTCCCACCTCCTTTACACAGGAAGAGCCAAGATTTTCATCAAGCTATCTTATGAATGTGAATGACCACAGAGAATCTAAGGATGAAGGCTTCCATGAAACTGAAACAGAACAAGCCACTAGCAATGGCACATGTTCTGAAAATACCTATTGAAATGACTACATGGTGATTTAATCATTAATTCATACATGGGCCTCTTCTGAGCACAGTGTCTAGCACATAGCAAGTACCAACAAGAGCTGCCATGCAGTTAAGTGTCTGGCCCCAGCTCTGGCCTGAAGGCAGAGCTGGAAGCATGTGAAGACGTTCCAGCCTCTCTCACCCCCATGTTGGGCTCCTGCACAACTGACTTAGGCCTCCTGACTCACTCTGGGGCCCTTATCATTTACCCTGTAACAATTGTTTTCAAAATCTAGTTCTAGGACCAGCAACAGCAGCAGCACCATCTGGGAACTTGCTAGAAATGGAAATTCTCACCCTACCTCAAACTATTGACTCAGAGACTCTGAACGTGGCCCCAGTGGTCTGTATTCTAAGAAGCCCTGCAGTGATCTCTGAGGACTAGTGCTTGCATTTGTATTTTTTCACTCAGGGAAAAAAATTACACTATGAACAAGAGATACTTTAATACAGAAGAGCCATTTCCGGGGAGCTTTGCTTTCTTTTTATCACCTATTAGTTGATTAGGTTCCGTAGAAGCCTCAAGTTAACTAGCTATTTTGTTATCTTGAGGAGGTCATGATATTTAAAGGAAACTAAAGGACCCTCTGTCCTCAAAGACAAATAACCATTGATGAAGGAAATTCAGAGCCTGTTGCAGTCAGGAGAGGATGCTTTGTGGCAGGGTTGGCGATTTCCTTAAATTAAACAGCCTCTGTGACTTCCAATCTACATAACTGGAGGTGTAAGAAGAACAAGGGAGTGTGCAATGGCTAATATATCTGCAGAATTTAACTCTTAGAAGAAGATGAGACCCACAGGCAAAATTCAGCTTGCAGATCTGTGGGAGGTTTAAAGATTAAAACATTGTAAGTAGGAAAACTGCATATAAACATTTGAATTGCTAGCATTTCGTGAAACACAATGCACTTTGCATGCTTTCTCCTATGTACACAGAAACTGGCTCGGAGTTGTTGCTTCTCTTTCTGATTACCTGCAATCCTTACCACTGCCTGCACTTCCCTCTGATCTTATTCCTTCCCACTTACTACATCTTAGAGTAAGTTCTTATAACCAGGCATGATGGCAACACCTAGAACCCCAGTGCTCTATGAGGCCAAAGAAGGAAGACTTTATGTACCAGCCCAGCCTGGACAATTTAGTGACTTAGTGAAACACTGCCTCAAAAAATATTTTAAAAGGTTGGTTAGGTAGGTTAGTATGGATGTCCTGCGTTCAGTCTCCTGCACCCCATAATAAATGTGTGTGTACATGTGCATGCAACCACACAGGAGCTTCTGGTCTCCGCAGGCATTTGAGTTTGTAATTTATGATTTACATGGATTTGGCACCATCCTATCACAGGGAAGCCAGTGGGGGGAACCATGGGATCCCATAGAGGCCCAAAGAAGGTGCCTGAGGCAGAAAGATCCTCCTCCACCCTGTTCTCCTGAAATCATTTACAATAGTGAAGGTGCTCTTAGTGTTATTTCAGTACTGTTGCTCAGGCATGTGTCCATGCAGAGACTTGTAATTGTGGAAATTTTAATATGATTTTCTTGTCTTTTCAGTCAGATCAGGAAGATATAGTAGTCTTCCATTTTACTGAGGGTCTCCAACATGTGGACTCCCTCTCTAGAATTCTGCTTAACATTTTAATGCATTCTGTCATGTTGCACTATTTTTGCCAAAATAAATTAAATAAGCATTTTATTAGAAACATTTTTTATGTTTTAAAATTGAATCATAACATCACTTCATTTAGTATACATTTGATTATGAGAGTGGTCATTTTTAACCAAGAATATAATAAGACAAAATAAATTATAGTTGGTCCATTTAATAGCATTTCCCCACATACCTATCAGAAATACTATATTGCTTGTACTGCCATTATAGCATGCATAACACATTGCTAAACTTATAAATTTATGTGATCCAACTCCACTACCAAATATTTCTTAAAGTCTTCAAGCAAATAAATTAAACAAATGTGTAGCACCCGCCCTTTTGCTATCTTTTCTTCCCATAGTACCCTGTGTACTGCTTTATGTTTATTTTATTAGGAATCTGGGAATGAAAGGATTTGAATTCCTAAGTTCCAATAACCTCCATACAAGGGAGGTTAAGGAATAAGTCTTCTTCATGACAGAACAGGTGGATTGGAAGCGACCGTGGATCTTTCCCATTGCTGACTTTTGTGATTCTATGTGAAATCAAGGTAGCCATAGTGTACCTCGAAGAGATCTCCTTTCCTAAAACAGAAAAAAAATGTTTTAGATCAAGAAGATAAAAATAAAAAAACACCCAGACGTGTGTGGGGTACAGTCCACGTCCAGCAGAACCTTACTATTCCAAGAAGTGGAATCACTGACTTCATCAACAAGGCTTGACTACTCCAAGAAACTCTTGCCTATGAATAGCAAAGGGGAAGTAACTTCATCATTCCATTTCAAAAATCCCACTGCAGCTATGCAGATCATTGCTTAACTCTTCAGTAGAAAGCATCAAATGGTGATTAATACTCTAACTTAGAAACCTCACCACAAAAATGTTTCCTTTCTGTGTACACCAAATTTATGCTCTAATCCCATGAACTTTGCTCAGTTTTACCCCTGGGGTCAAGACCTCAAAGCTTCATACACAGTCAGTTTTCATTGTCTGGCTCTGTGTCAGCAGGTACTGTACAGGTAGTTTCTCAAAGAACCAGGATTCAACACTGTGAAACCATTAGACCCATCAATAACTTCCATGGTACATTTATCAACAAGCTCTCTCCCAACCTTAGCTTTCACTAAGGTTTCTTCAGCTGTGTCTAGATGTCCCTGAAAAGCCTTGTGAGCTCATTGGTAGGGATTTTCAGAGGCGGCTGGATCTAGTGTGTGTGGCTATAGATAAAAGCTGTGTGATTACCAAGTTGGTTTGACATCATCCTAGGGGTCCATAAGAGGAAGGTCCATCCTGGGTGTGAGTGGCACCACCCAACAGGCTGATAGCTTCTTTAGAATAAGAAGGAAAGACTCAGGCTGCTGCAGCATGCAGCTCCCTGCTTCTTGGCTGGCCTACCATGGACCATTTCTCCTCTGCCATGCCACTCTGCCTTGGAGCCAGCTGACCATAAACTGAAACCTCTATAACCTGTGAGTTAAAATAAGTCTGTCTTTCTTTAAATTGTGGGTGTTAGGTGTTTTGTCTTGGCAATTATGAAGTACCCAAGATACAGTGCCACACATTATACTCTGTTTTTATTTCTAATATGTAAGTTGCAAACGTATGGGAACATTCATCCCAGGGCCCTTCATGAAATCTAATATTGGAATGCACTGAGCCAACTCATTAAATTCACCCCACAGCCAATTCTGTCCAAAGGGAACAATTCAACTCAGGGCAGTTCTTATGCAAACTTTAACTGCCATAAATACTTCAAAGAGAATTACGAAAATCATTACTCATGAATTCAATGTGTATTTTATGTGATTACAGTACATATCCAAGGAAGGGCTTATGTCCAGCCCTAAGCATCCTGGAATAAAGGACCAATGCATTGTATTCATCCTGGAGCTTAATCTAGTGATGAGCATACAGACAAAAACGTGCAGAAGATAATTGCTTCCATTAAAATTATCTTAAGTTACAGGGAGGAGAGCTGCAAAAGTATCCAAAAAGAGAAATCAGCCAAACCTGAGAATTTGGAGCAACTTGCTCTGGGAAAATGACTTGTAATCTGAGCCTTGAAATTCCTTGATTCTGCTGATTTCTCTCTTCACCAAGAGATCTCCTTTAACTAAAGAATAAAATCTTCAAAAGATAAAAAGAAGATAAGCATTACTTTTTTGCTTTAGGCTTGCTTTGGTTGAGATGTGTGAGATGGCAGAAGTTTACAGGGGATCCAAGGCTAAAAGATAAAGTCTGGCAAGTTATCAGTTCCCAGGTAAAGCGCCACATACAAGTTTCTCTAACTGAATGTGCCAAATTGCTTTTGATAAGTGTTTTGATTTTTATTTGCTTATTTGCTAAAATGGATATTAAATTGTATATGTGAAATATACAGGACTAGATCTCAAATTTTAGGCTTATACTTCTGTTCTACTTTTTGAGGTACTATAAAATGAATCTTAGGAACTACATTACTTAGTAATTTCTAATTTTCTTTTACCTGCAAAATATTCAAATCAATTTGTTGATAATTTCTTTTTACCTTTCATGTACTGTTTTTCTCTTATACTATGGAAAAAGTGTCACAAAGTGACAGGGCTCTAGAAGTACCTAGAGAGGTTAGACAGATTGCATTGTACCTACTTAAAGTGCATAGATGAGAACTTCATGAATGAATATAAATTAATGTTTTATTTTTTGCTGGGGTCACATATGATAAATAAGTTGCCTGGCAGATGACAGTGATATGAACAGCAAAATATCTCCTCATCTCTAAGCAAAAATAAAGGGCTTAACAAGATAAATAGGAAAGTACTTGAGAATAAAATCAGCAACCTTCACTGTCTTTGAGAGACACAGAAGAAATGGATAATCTTTCATAAACACATGGAAATCAGGCATTGCTTCTGTTAAAGCTTGATTTGGAAACAGGTTTCAAAAACATTTCAAGGCCAAGTTTTAAAATACCGTGTTATTCCAGTCATTTTTTTCTACCAGCAAGCAATATCACAGAAAGGAAGGGAGAGGGTAGGGAGGAAGGGAGGAAAGAAAGGAGGATGGGAGAGAAGGAGGGAGCCAAGAAGTGGAGAGAAGGTCTCCCTTCCATTGAAACACAGAACATACATACTTATATTCTACTAGAGAAAGCAAGTTGCCCAAGATTTATGTTTCAATGAGGCTGGTGTCTCTCTAATGAAAGAGAGGAAATTACAAGCCTATTTTAAAGAAATTGGAGAATAACTAGAAAGCCATTATGTAAATGTATGGACATTAAAAACCGCACTAGCTAGAGATTACTTGTGTAATGAAGGAGAATTTGGAAAGAGTCCTAAAAATTTTGTTCCTATATTAGCTTATTTTAAGTTGCATGTAGATGTGGTAAATTATTTCTCAACTTATCCTTTCTTTCCTATCTCTACTGTATACTCCATCTTCTCCAGAATCCCCTCATCAGATAGCGAAATAAATAGTACTAATCTCAGATGTAGCTAACTTGAATTAAAAGTTTTCTCTAAAAGGATTCCTAATGGAACCCAGAGCCTAAGCCTTACAGCTGAATTGAACTGATTAAACTTCTCACATATTCACTGAACTTTATGGGCTTAAGAAAATATTCACCCCTGGTTTTACAAGAGAAGTATTCTCTGGAGACAATGACATGTCTCTGCTTGACAGCCCTCTTATCTTTGGTTCTCTGGGTTTCTAGTGCTAGAATAAAATAATCTCCCAATCAGATACATCTCTTCAACTTTGACATCTTCTATTTTTAAAATTTGAATAACATGCTTCATAAGAATGCTAATGAAGCAATCTATCTGAAGCAAACTCTAAATTGGACTCAGAGAAATTAAAAGAGACAACTTGAAAATGCCAAAATAATTCCTCAATCTATCTCCTACTGCTGCAGTGGCTTAAAATGAGAGCAACATCACTTTTATCAAGTGGCATCAGTAACGCCTTGGTCTTCTCCAGAATCTCACCCAGCACCCAGAAAACTTGATCCAGTAACCTTTAAATGCTCTTGCCATTGTCTGACTTTCCATAATTCTTTTTTTAAAGAAAAGATATTTATTATTTACACCACTGAAATAGTCCCATAAGAACAATATACACCATGTTTATTTAAAAGGATCAATTCCTTTCAAATATAAGAACTGTATAAAGCAATACTGTCAATAGAAAACAATGGTCACATTACGTATCTGCAGCTTAAGCATTGCAAATAATATACAGTATTTTTAATCTTATGGCCAGATATTTTCACTGATACACAGCGTTCGCACTATATAGCTGGAACAGAACAAAAACCATTTTAGTGCATGCTACTTAGGGTTGAACTGGCGATATTTTAAAATTTATTGCTTTTAATCCCATTTTAGTTTATTGCCTTTAGCTGTTTTACAACAGCTTTAGGCAGGAGTACTTCTGTTTAGCCACTAAAGAGAAGCACACTTCTGTTCCTTAGTATTAGTCCCCAGTCTTTTGCTTTCTATCTCTCATACTGTGACTCAGCTGTATCATAACTGACATTCCTTGGTTTTTACTAGAGAACACTGACATAGACCAAACTGAGACATCTCAGAATTTAGAAATGAAACTAGTAGAGCTATTCTGTCTGTGCTAAAGGCATAAAAAATTATTGATAATTTTAAGTATAACAAACCAAGTTCTTTACTCAAAAACTTGCTTGTTTTCTTAAAGGGAAAAAACTCTAGTTCCAACATGGGTTTTGTTTTAGACTTAGGCAATTAATAATGTGAGACAAAAATACAGGACATAATATTTCTAAAGTCACAAAACGACAAATGAGTACTCATTTCCCCCCACTTTTTCTTCCTTTTTTTGATGGAAAACATTTCAATAATCAATGCCACAGAAAATACTTTGGAAGAGTAACAGTATATTCATTTAGGGGGGAAAGAATTTTTTAAAGCATATTGCTATGATCTTCAAAAAATACAAAATTAAATTTACAAAAACTAGAAGACCGAGAATAACGCCTCTGGTATTTGCTTCAGTGTCCAGCACTATCATGATTTCTAGCATAAAAGCAAAAAGGTCATGGATCTCAAGTATCTTCAATAACAATTGGGATAACATGTAACTACTGTCCTTGCTTCTTGGAGAGATATCTTTCCCAGTATTTGTGATTTAGTTCCAAAAAGTCCTCCGATTTTGCTCTCTTTGAGGTACTGAATTAATTTTAAAAGTTGTCTTTATCTCGATTTAGGTGTGCTTTCATAAAAGGCCCTATCTTTAGTCCATTCTGTGGGTTCATTAGAAAATTTCTTCCTATGTAATCAAACATAAAGGTATTTTTCTTGCTATAAAACTCAGAAAACTTTCCCCAAATAACACCAAGAGGCTTTATATCTATCAGTCCTCTCCTTGGGCTATGTACCGTTACTATAGCAGCACTATCCAACATGAAGGTAATCTTATCGTTTGCATTTGTACTCGCTGCTAGCTCATTCATTTTAGCTTCAATCTACTTCATATTTGTTGCAGACCAAATAACAATGTCATAATCTTCATATGCAGATGTTAGAAATTCATGAAGATACAGTCGCATTCATTCTACCCCAGTCTCTGCACAAGACCTATGGTCAAACAATGTATAACCAACATCTAGTACCAACAGCTTTTTCCTTCTCTGGTAGGATCAGTATTTCCACTTCGTACTTTTTGACTCTCCGAGAAATTTCCAACAGATTTTCTTTCCTGTTTTCCACTTCAACTACTTCATCTTCAATATCAAATTCATTGGCAACATTGTCATTCTCAGGGGGTGGACCCAAGACATCTTCCAAGCTCTCCTCACGAGTTCCCATCATCATGATTTTAGTATTTGGCTTCAGTTTGAGAGCTCCAAGCTTAACATCATTTTCTGCAGGTTTGCCTTTCACTTTGAGTAATTTCTGGCATTCTGGCAGCACTCTAGTAAGGGTCTTGAGAAACTGAGATCTAGCACAGTATCCTCCTCTGGAAGTGTGGTCACTGAATACTCCTGTCCACCCCATTTTACAATGATTGGAAGAGCCATTTCTGAAGTGGCAGCTTTCCTTCAGGAAAAGATATCTGGCGCATGGTGGAACCGGCTGCAACGGACGCAGCAGCAACTGACCACCTCTATAATTCTTGAAAGATGTTTAGAGTGAGAAAGATGAAAACTCAATTCTCCAATAGTCTATCAATAATGATGAACTGCACACATTGCCAAGAACTGCATTAGATGCATTCAAACTCTCAACATCCCCACATACACACTTGAGATGCTACAAAATTGAACAGGGATTGTTGGGTGCCTACAATCCCAGCTACCTGGGAGGCTGAGTCAGAGGGTGCCAGTTGGAAGCTATTTTGGGTAATTGAGCTAGATTCTGTCTCCAAAAGAGAAAATAAAAAACCCTACAAAAGTTTTCTATAACAGATGAATTCAAACTTTCAATTCAATTATTTGTTTCTGAAGGTTTTAAATATTGTTCCGTTGCAGAATATAAATTTGTAGGGAAGGCATGTGTTTTCCAACTCAGTAGACCCCAGGTATACGTCGCTAATTAAGTTTAAATTAATTAAAATTTTAAAAAGTAGAATTTAAAATTCAGATCCTTCGAAGTGCTAAACAACCACAAGGGGCCAGTGGCTACTGAATTGGCCAATAAAGAAATAGAAATTTCCATTTTCAAAGAACGTTATATTAGAAAGTGCTGTGCTAAATGATTAAGGAGATTAATTAGTTACAATTCAGTTGGGGTCAGATTTTTTTTTAACTTCTCTATGTTTTAGAATAAAGGTATGCCTCTCACAAGCATGTATCTAGAGTAGCGGCCTGAAGAGGCTAATTTAATTTTCACTGTGCACATTGTATTTTTTCCCTGGTGTAAGAACTTGAAAGAGTTCATAACATCTAAAGGGTACAATAGATGGAGTAAAAGGGAAAGAAACTGACCAAAAGGAATAAGCAATTGGGCTGAGGGAAAAGAAAAAAAAAAGGAAGGGAAGAAAATCACGCAAGTATATACATAAAAGAGCTGAAATGATTGTACTATCAATATCTATTAATTTTTTGAGGTAGCAGTTAATGCTTAAAATTTTTCCTTCAAGGGTTCCACATGAGGCATTGGTCCCGTCTTTGGGTGCGCTGAGCTGGAGACAGAGTCTGGGCGTGGTGGTGTGCACCTGTAATCCCAGCCCCAGGGAGGCAGAAATCAGGAGGATCACTATCAGTGTGAACTGCATAGTGAGGCCCTGCACCAAAAACAAATTTACTCGAACCAGTTTTACATGCTCAGGTCTGGTAATCTGAGCAACTACACTGAAGACAGTTTTCTATGCAACATAACAACCACTGTTGAATGCCTATCATCTTAGGTTTTTTATTTCGAGATTGTGTATCACTTCTATTATATTACTTATTATATTTCTATTCTCTTTAAAATAAAAACTAAATTTAAAAACTTATCAGGCCATATGAACAGTCTAGACAGAGGATGCTACTCAATAAGAGACAAGTGAATGGGCTATCTATATACAAGGGGCAGGAAATCAGGTTGTCAGCAAGGTCCGATTTTTAAAGCACAAGTTGTGGTATAAGTGTGAAGAGAGACTGAGCCTAGACTCAGATTAGTAAGGAAGTTAAAGCTCTAAGGTAGCTATTGGCAAAAGGGGAAAAGAGGGCAGAGGACTCAGGTTGGAACTGGAACGCAAAGTCCCAGGGAGGAGGAAACTGAGTAAGTAGACAAGTTGTGCTGTGCAAATCATGCAGAGAGCTCTGTCACCTTGTGGATTTGTTTTCATGCCACTGCTTAGTTGAAGTGGATACAGTCATCCTGAACTAGACATTGCCTGGAATAAGTATACTCAGAAACTGAAGACCATGCTACCTGCGATGAGGAGATTCTCATGGACTCTCTCTGGCCTCCTTTTATGAATTACTACTTGTGAACTTTGATCTTCAAATCTGTGTACCTGGGAAGAAGGGGAATAGCTCCCTCGACTGCTTCAGCAAAGGACAATTTTATACATGCATACAAAGTTGTAATGCTCAGCTTACACTGGGTGGTCACAGAAAATCTATGTTGACATAACACTTAGGGGTAGCCTTGGTTCAGGAGCTGAGCTGTTTTTGCTCTTTTCTCAGCAGTTTTGCAATTTGACCTTGGGTAC
Source organism: Ctenomys sociabilis (assembly GCA_004027165.1). Taxonomy (NCBI): domain Eukaryota; kingdom Metazoa; phylum Chordata; class Mammalia; order Rodentia; family Ctenomyidae; genus Ctenomys; species Ctenomys sociabilis. The sequence goes on along the minus strand of PVKA01020888.1, from coordinate 6,092 downwards.
CTGAATGAAGTCATAGTAGAGGGCATCCCACACAGTGTTTCTTTGGTTCTGTTAAAAGAGAAACTTAGGCACATTAAAATTTTAAAGAGTTTATTCAAGCACACAATGATGCTTGAAGTGGGGCTGGCTGTGCCAAGGGGATGTGAAAGACTCAGTATGCTCGCAGAAGCAAGAAAGAGGATGGATTTACTGGCTAAAGTAAAAAGTTTCTAGTGGGAGGTTAGTTTAGTGGATTTTGATCTGTTATGCTTAAGTTTATTCTGTGTGTGTACTATAGTTTGGGTTCCATTTATTAGAAATTTATTATTTATTTATTTATTATTTATTTTGGTACAGAGTCTCACTATGCAGCTCAGACTCATAATGATCCTCCTGTCTCAGCCTCCCTACTGGAGGGATTATAGGCTTAAGCCCCCATGCCTAGATTCAGCGGCTGGCATGGCACACACCCAAACTTATGGGACCTGCAAGGCGTGTGGTACCAGGGGTAGAACCCAGGTCCCTGTGCTTGCCAGGCAGGCACCTAGACTGCCCCCAGCCCTTGGATTCTAATTTTGCTTGAGTAGGAATCCAAGACACTGGTACTATCTCAGCCTAATGAGATTGTCCAATTACAGTACTTTTTAGAAACAGTCCCATTGGTTTCCTGACTATACTTCCAGATGAAAAGATTTTTCTCTATAAAGAATAATTTTTGTTCTTTCTTTTTATTGTATGATCAATACTTTAGGTTCCTCAACTTGCAGATCAAGACCTGAAAGCCTATAGGTACTTGCACAATTTTTAAGAGCTTTCCTCGCAAGCTAAAAATTGGCCTATGTATGTCTGTGTACACTTGACAGAACAAAAAAGGAGAGCAGCCAAGATGGAAAAGAAACAGAAATACCAAACTCATGAAGAACCAGCCTAATGGTATGAAAATCTAGGCGATGAGTGAGTTACAGGACTCAAAAGTCCTGCTTTCTTCCCATTATCTGGACTATTTCTAATTATTTTCAGTATCTTTCCTTAAATCTCTTCATCACAGTTCTCAGCTTTAGTCAATGCAAGCAATCATTCTATAAGCTGAGCCTATTTTTTACACTATGTGTCCTGGTGGAATTTTGAAACTCCTTCTCCATGTTTTACTCAGTTTTTCTTCTCTCTTCAGGACCTTATCTCATTGGCGTTCTGCAGGAGGACAGGTCCTCAGATGGCCTGGACTAAATTAGCTCTTCTCCTTCTTGCTTATATTTGTCCAGCAAAAAATAGCCTGTATGCATCATTCTGAGATGAGGAAATGTCACGAACCCAGGCTCTGATCTAATCCTGTGATGCTCGAATTCAGCAATCTCAGATACATTGCTTTTAGGGTCCTATAGCTGCAGAGGGGAGCAGGAGATAAGCAGAGAACAGGCCATCCATTCTGGCAGCTGCCTGAGCCCTGAGGAATCAACTTTCCATGGATCCTAAGTTTCTGTTGATTCTTACTACCAGTCTGTGAGTAATAACTCTGCTCTTCCTGACTTGTGTTCTGTTTCAACAGACTCGTGAGATGGTATCTGAATTTACACAAACCTCCTGCTTTGCTTTGGGACTTGTTATATTTAGGAATCTTAGCAGAAGTAGGAAGATGCTTAACATCCTCTAATGGGGTTGGTAGCTCGTGCATGGCACTCTCTTTCCAGGGATTGATGCTGATGCAGTGTCTGATTAGCAGAACTTGGCAAAGTGTTTAGAGTCCTCCCTTGAGACCACCTAACCACGCATGTGTTCCTCTCTCAGGAAGTGATAACAGTACGTGGACTTCAGGCCACTGGATATGTGATTCTGAGACTCCCCTCACCCCAGCTTCCACCTCTCACAACACCGTACTTTGGGGCTTCCCTTGCTTTTATGTCTTTGGTTTCATTTTGAGTACCTATGGGAACATTATCTCCCCTATCCTGACCGAAGAAAGGTGTCACCTCATCTGCCACTTGTGACTCGATCAGCATACCTTGCATCCATCCCTGAAAACTGAAGAACATGTAGATACAACATGGAAGCAAGGCATGAACTCATTAGCCAGGCACTTCCGCAGATTCTTGTAACAACTGAAAGATCACCTAAGAAGCCAGAAGGCCACATGCTGCCCTGGAAGGACCAAGAAGGCAAAGGTCAGAGAGACCTAAGCGCTGCCAGCTAATTCAAGTTTATCTATATATGTACTGTCATTGTGTAAGGCTCTCTGAGATTTCATCTGTCACTTACAACACTTTATTAGAGAAGATCTATTTCCTACTCATTTTTGTATCCTTCATAACACTGAAACAATTTCTCACATGTAAGAAGTTATCATACCTGCTTAGACTAACACAGGAACTGGGGTTTCTATTCTCAGCACCACATACTATGCCAGCCCTGCCCCTGAGGTCACCAAGACAGGGCATGGAGGTGCAAGCCTGTAATCTCAGTGCTGGGGAGTCTGAAAACATGAGGATCACTATGAATCCGAGCTGCATAGTGAGACCATGCATGAAAGAAATTTTTTTAAATAGTTATCATAAATAGCAGATAAACCAATGTTTATTAGTTTTTCATATGAATGTAGTATTACACAATAGGGACATCTGAAAACAGTTGCTTATTGTGCATCAAGAAGTAAGAACAGTCTTGAAACTGTGAAGGGAAAAGATATCTGTCTCTACTTGAGAGTCTGAAGCAGAGAAATTAATAATAAAAAGCACTAAAACAAGACCCATTTTTGTGGTCTTTGCATCAAAACAAAAGCAAAAGCAAACAAACAAAAATCACATGGCAGGAAAAAGCTCTCTTTGTGTCCATTTAGGGTCAAAGCCCTTAAGTAAAGGAGAATGAGCCGGGGATGCTGATGCATCTAACAGGCAAGGAGGTGAAATCACCCAGGGTTAGAAATGCTAGGCCAATGGAGGCTACTGAGATGGGATAAATGGACTTTGCCAAGTGATGTGGAGGATCATTAGCAACTACCAGAAGCTAGGAAGCGCTGAGGAAAAGTCTTCCCTAGAGAAAAAAAACCTTGACTGCAGATTTCAGGTAACCAGGACTGTGAATTAGTAGATCTGTTGCTCTAAACCACCCACTTTGTGGGAATTATGACAGTCATGGGACCAATACACCTGAATACATGTCAGACCTCCTTATTTTAGAAAGTTCCAGAATAGACAATGAACTTGAAGAGACAACAGGAGTTGTACTGTTTCACTGGATTACCAAGCCCATCTTGAGGCACATTCTCCACTTGAAGCAAATCACTCTTCAGCAAACAAGGTAGATGGCAGGATGTCAAAATCAACTGAATATTAGTGATCCCATGTGGCAGCAGGGTAACAAAAAGTAGGGTAGGAAACAAGGCTGATATTTGAACTAACTTAAACTAAAAAGGCATCCTTGCAATTTTGCAGTTATATGATAAATAACTCCGATAAGGGAAAAGAGATGCTATTACAAGGAGAGCTCAGTATCATCTCATTTGAATACTAAAAAAATTTTATTTGGCAGCCTAGGCTACTAGAGCAATATTAATTGGCTGACATAATAAAAAGTATGCCTTACTTCATTGCTGCATATTCAGGTCTTAAGAAATTCCACCAGGAAATGTGGGAAAAAAGATGTGTTCTATTCTACTATTTTAAGTTAAAGGGACCAGGGAGATAGCTCAGTAGAATAAGTGCTTGTCTGGCAAGTGCAAGGGCTTGAGTTCAATCCCCGGTTCCACCAAAAGAAAGAAAGAAAGAAAGAAAGAAAGAAAGAAAGAAAGAAAGAAAGAAAGAAAGAAAGAAAGAAAGAAAGAAAGAAAGAAAGAAAGAAAGAAAGTTAAAATAAGTAAGAACAAAAACCTTATAATAAAGATGACCCAGTAGTAACCTAGGTTAGTCCTATTTCCCCTTCTACTTTCAGATTTTAAAGACAACTATAAAATGTAATTTGTAATATGTACAATTCGCTCCATAATACATTATCAAAGATGCGGTTCTCTGTCAGCTACAGTCTTGACCTAGACATAAGACAAGAGATGAACACTTCCTAAGAGATGCTTTTAATTTTGCACTGCTACTTGCTACCAAGCTCTGCACTACTGGAACTCAGACTCCTGGTCTACCAGAGGCCTTTAAATGAGCAACATGGCTTTGGAAATATTCTTGAGGTTTGAGAAAGGAACTGTGTCCAGTGAGCACCTGTTTTGGTCTATTTTCTGCTGTTACTTCAAAAAAGAAAAGAAACAAAGAAACACTAGACTGGGCAATTTGGGAAGGACAGAGACTTGTTTGCTTGAGCTGAAAAGCCCAAGGTCAAGAGGCCAGATGTGACGGATGCCTTTTGCTGTGTCATCCCGTGGTAGGAGATGAAAGGCAAGCAAGCACAGGGGCCGAGGGGCTGGGAGAGAGGCTGAATCACTGGTACAGCAAACAGTCTCCCAGGATAGTAACCTCTCCAGTGATGATGACAATAATCTGCCTGAGACAGAACTCACATGGCTTATGGCTCTTACTAGTGCTGAGTGCCCTTCTCAGCCCTGTTGCTTTAGGCGTATAGGTTCTAACAAGGCCATGTTGGGGGTCACATTCATGTCACAGCAGCATCAGTGTAGACCCCCTAAGATACCTACCCTAGCATCACAGACAGATCCAACCTCAGTGGCTCTTCTGCCAAGACTGTTGGTTTTCTATGACTTTCTACCTCTCTGAAAGATGACAGACCAGACCAGACCTAAGGACTGAGCAAACCTGTGAGACTGAGAAATCTTTCATCTTCCTGCCTGTCCGTCTCAGGCTTTTCCCATAGTTTTCTGTACCAGCTTGCACCATCTTTCCTCATTAACATCCAGGCCCTACATGGCCTGCAAACTCTTCCCCAAGAGGACTGAGCCCATGCAATACCCCAGCTCCCAGCACAAAGACACCTGAGTGGGAGCTCAAGGTTGCCGTATACTCATAGGCTGGGTCACCTGGTCCTTTCCCACAGGGCCAAGGAAAGCAAGTAGCTTCATTGGCTCTGTCAGCATTCTGCTCCAGCCCAGAGTCTGGACCTGCTCATTTCCTCCCTAGCAGAGCTCCTATAATGCAGCTCAGCAGGGACCCTGCTATTAGAATAAACAATAGGGAACTTCTTGGTGTGTGGAAACTATTGCTTTAGTTATGAGTTTTGAAGCTATTTTATTATTTATAATCTTCATTGTTTTAGGAGATGAAGCTGAGATGCTGTACATGATTAAGCATTTTAAGTTACCAAATAAGACTTACATCATTAACAATAATATGCTGCCAAATAATTAACATAGTCATCTATTAAACACCTTCAGTTCTTTTTTTTTTTTTCAAATTAGTAGAACAGATTCAATAATCAATACATTGCATATTGTTTTCATAGTGGTTTTTTGTTGGACAAGGTGCATATAGATGTTCTATTTACAAACACTATTAGAGCAGATGCCTTTATTCAATGAATTAAGAGAATGCAGCTGTATATGTAAGCTGAATTATAGTACAGTTTCAATAATTAATACTTTTTACATTGTTATCTTCCTAGTGGTTATCCATAGTACAAGAAACAGACAGGGTATCATGTCCAAACACTATTAGTACAAATCTTTCTTCTCATAGAATTACATGAAAGTACTGCATATTTATCCTAACTGAATTGTTTATACAGTCACAGAATAGTCCTTCCTTTGTATCTCCCCCTTCTTTTTAGAGATGGGTATTCTATTGTCATTCAATTATTACTATTTTTTTTATTTTTTTATTTTTTTATTTTTTTCCATTTATTTTTATTTTATTGAAATACAAATGTCAATCAGACAGTTTCAAAACACCATAACCATACAGAGTCGATGAAATAATACATTGCAAACTGTTTTCATAACGTTTTGGTATTGTACAAGGTGCATACGTGATATTATATTTACAGGTTTTTATGTAGCTGAATTATATCAAAGATTCAATAATTATTTACCTAGTGGATGACCATAGCACTAAAAGCCGACATAATATCCTGTCCCACCACCAATAGTGCAGATCTTGCCTCTCATAGAATTATGTAGAAGCACAGCGTTATCTAACCCAACTGTACTGTCTATACACACACAGGAT
>PVKA01020887.1:16326-39617 GCA_004027165.1 Ctenomys sociabilis | reverse complement strand
ACCTTGTACAGTACCAAAACGTTATGAAAACAGTTTGCAATGTATTAATTCATCGACTCTGTATGGTTAAGGTGTCTTGAAACTGTCTGATTGACATTTGTATTTTAATAAAATAAAAATAAATGGAAAAAAAAAAAGACACAAGGTTTACTTATTGTCTTAGTTGCTTTTCCCATTGCTAGCACAAGATACCTGACACCAAAGTTAGAAGAGGAAAGGTTTATTTAGTTCACATTTCATAGAGATTTTAGTCCATGCTCAGCTGGCTTCAAGACAGAGTGACATGGTAGAGGCATCACAGAGGACAAACAGTTCATGGTGGGCAGGCAGGAAGCAGCAAGCAGAGAAGCTGCAAGTCTCCCTTTCCCTTTTACTTCATCCAGGCTACAAAGCCTTTTGGTGGTGCCAGCCACACCCAGGGTGGGGCTTCTATCTTTAGTAAATCTAGTCAGCCACTCCTAGAACTGTGCTAGTACCAATCAGTGGACTAATTCAGTACCATACATCCTTGGTAGCAGTATCACACAGCCTAGATCCAACCAGTTGTGAAAAGCCTTCCCTGTGAGCATGCAAGGCTTTGGGGGTACATCTAAATACAAGTCATAGCATTCATGTTTAATATTATTTATCATATTTTCCAGTATTCATGACTTGCTTATTTCATACAACATAATGCCTTCCGTGTTCAGCCATGTGACAGGATTTCCTCTGTGGGGTGTGTGTGTGTGTGTGTGTGTGTGTGTGTGTGTGTGTGTGTGTGTGTATGTGTGTGTTAGAGATTGAATACAGAGTGTTTGAACTGAGTTTACACCCCAGCCCTTCTTATAGTTTTAAATTTTGAGGCACTGTCTTCTTAAATCACTTAGTTCCCAAGGCTGGGCTTGAAGTTTCAGTCCTCCTGCCTAAGCCTCCCACAATGTGTAAATGATATTCTTGCACCACTGCACCTGGTGTTCTTCTTTTCAATGATGAAATAATATTCCATTGTATCTATAAGCTGCATTTTGTTTACCAGTTCATCAGTGGATCAGTGCATCTAGTGATCAACAATATGTTGCTACTTTCACTGCTATTTTAAATAATGGTGCAATGAATTTGAACATGCAGATATATCATTGAGATCCCGTAGAGAGATTACAATAAAAGATTTCTGGATCACATGGCAGTTCTATTTGTAATCCTTTGAGGAGCCTTCTTTCCATTTTCCACAGTGGCTGCACCATTTTACAATCCCAACATTTATTGTGTAGCTCTGTGACACAAAAGTGTCCGGTAAAACTGCAGATAGGCAGGGATAAAGATAGAGTGAACATGCTGGGGGGGTTCTCCAAAAGTTTTTTTTTTTTTTTGTTGTTGTTGTTAATTAAATATCACTGGCAGGAGAGCATTCACTCATCAAATGAAGAACATATGAAATGCCAATAGGAGATCACCTAGTATTTACACAACCATTAGTACCTTTGATCTATCAGATTTCCATGGGCACCAACATCGGGAGGTAAAGGAACCACATAAAACAAGACATTTAGTGAAAGTTCGTTACAGGGGCTTCTGATGAGTGGTAATTCTCAAATTTTCATTCCTCTGCCTGCTTTAGTGAACAAGAAGAAATCAAGATCTGCTTTCAAAACTATTGACATAGTTTAATATACATTGCTGGACTCCTTGCCAGCCAGAAAAGCAATTTGCAGTGTTTCTCTCCTGTTGATGTCAGAAGACAAATTTCAGAAAGAATTTGTACTTCATCTATGTTGCTGCTGCTGCTTCAGATTCCTTAATATTCCTAGTCATGGATTTGGCCTTGCATCTTCGGATTCACTCTGCATGTTTCCAAAGCCCACAGAGAACAGCAAATTGTCCTCTAAACCCAGCCCTCTGCTGTTTTACAGAGCATTCTGCACTGAAGACTCATCATTTCCAGCAGTCAACTGAAGCCACAGGAATGGCTGTGATAAGCTACAAAGCAAACCTATCTGAGCACCCCTGCCCCTGTCCCAAAGGTAGGAAGAATAAATAGGCTTGGATACCATGGCATGGTGGCCTGCATGGTAAATAGACAAAGGTAACAACAGGCCTCAGAAGAGATAGAGAGAGAGGAAGGATAAACAGCACTGAATAGTTTTAAAGAGAAGTATTCTGGATGCTTTCATGAAATAGGTTGCAGAGAAATTCAGGATGGGAGCTTAGAAGAGGAACAGTACAGAGACAACAGATTCACGGTGAAAGGCGCTTTGAGGAGAATGAAGTTTGCTTTAAAAAACTATCAAGTGCTGGCCCCACAATGAGTCCTTCCAGTAGCCCCCAAGGTTGGTGAAGCAGTGTACTTGGACCTGAACAGCCCCATGACCTTGATGATGGTTGTCGCTGGATCACATCTACTGGACAGCTGACTGAGTATTTGTTATGTTTGCAGTGTGCATCTGCATGTGCATTCACTTCCTGTATGCCCTCTACCACCCATCAGGGGAGTCCCTTTTATGATTCCATTGAAAAAATGCAGAAACACAAACTCAGAGTTGGAAACTCTCCAAGGATATGCAAGTAGTAATAGCCAGGGAAAGGACAAGAATACAAGACTGCTCCACCCTGTGGCCCATCAGTCTTTACTTCCTCACTTTACTGCTCTTTAAATGTAAAAAGCAAAGGGAGCTGTAACATCAATGATTGTTTCCCAAAGGTGATTTAAATTAAAAAGTCCTGGAAGGAATCTGGACATAGTGAGACACACATGTAATGCCACAAGGGTGAAGCAGGAGGATCTCAGGTTTGAACCCAGCCTGGGTTATAGAGCAAGTTCATGCAGAGCCTGGATTACAAAATAAAGTTGTATTTAAAAAAATACTATTTAATGGGGCTTTAGAAAAATGACCGAATAACAGGAATGCAGTACAGATGCTGAGTTGGAAGTTGGGTAGCTATTTTTTGGTGATTGTTGGTCCAGTTTTGTGTAATGAAATGGGTGACACCAACTCAATTTTGGAGTTCAGTTTCCTTGTCCATAAAATGAGTAGAAAAATGAGTAGAGACAGTGTCTGGGAAGGCCTCTGGCTAAGTCAGGAAAACAATGTACAATTATTTTAATGGTGAGAATAGAAACAACTTTTTACAATGCCAAATAATGAACACAAATAATAATTTAGTATGAACATTAATTTTTTCTACTTTTTGGTGCCAGGAATTGAACTCAGGACCTTCTGCTTACCAAAAATTGCCGTGCCACTGAGCTATATCCCTGGTCCCTGAACACTACTTTTAGATCCATTCACAAGAACTGTTGGCCATGTTTCTTTATATAGTAAAAGCTTCCCCATCCATGAGCACCTGAGTAGCCATACTCCAAAGAAAAACTTTCAGAGCTCATTCATGCACAGCTTTGCTTTGCAACCACTTCTTTTTTGATAACTTCTCTAGAATATAAAAGATATAGGATGTTATTAAGGAAGAAATGAACAGCAAGCATTTCAGTGCTACATCAGTTGAAATCAGTGTTTTTAGTTTTGCCTTTTTGAGTAGTACAATGCTTACCCTCATTTCTGTTTTCTATTTCTGTAAGGAGGATGCAGTGGTAAGCTTGGGTCATTCCTTGTAATTTTCCAGCTTCGCCATAGCCAATCAAGAGGGCATCCATGAGGCGAATAGCATAAACCACACACCTGAATTACTTGAAAATATGACAGAGAAAGTTAGAAAGCAAGTCAAAGTGGTACAAAGTAGGATGACAAAAATTAAGCAAGCAGATAATGAGAGCAATAATCAAAATGATCCAGGAGCTTTGAGAAGAAAGCTAGGTGAACTAAACTAAATGATACAAACATAAATGACCATTTTAACAAAGGATAAGCATTCATGAAAAGGTTTCAATCAGAAATCCAGAGATTAGAAATTATACTGAAATTATGGGCAGCAGAAGTTATCAATGAGAGGACAGAATTTCAGAACTAGAGGACAATGCCTTCAAATATCAATTATTCAAAGATTCATTAAGAGAAACAAGAAAATATAAAAATGGAACCAACAGCTGCTAGATAAATGTACAAGACTAAGAGTAAGTGGGATGAGTGCAAAATTAGAATATTTCACAAATGGCATTTAAACAACATGTTCAGGGGCTAGGGAGATCGCTCAGTAGAATAAGCACTGGCCTGGCAAGCACAAGGGCCTGAGTTCAATCCCTGGTTCTGCAAAAAAAAAAAAAAAAGACAGCCTTCAGTTTTAACACTCAGCCACATGATCTTTGACAAAGGAGTCAAACACACTTACTGGAAAAGGTATAGCCTCTTTAACAAATGGTGCTGGAACAACTGGCTTTCTACATGCCGAAAACTAAAACTTGACCCAGGTCTACCAGCATGCACTAAGTGAAAGACAAAATGGATTAAAGATCTAAACATTAAAACAGAAACACTCAGTCTCCTGGAAGAGAAAGGAGGAGGAACTCTTTTCTTTTTTTCTTTTCTTTTTTTTTTTTTTTTTTGTGGAACCGGGGATTGAACTCAGGTCTTTGTGCTTGCCAGGGAAGCGCTTACTGCACTGAGCCATCACCCAGCCCCAGAACTCTTGAAGATATAGGGGTAGGTAAAGAGTTCATGAACAAAAAATCAAATCACACAGGTAATACTTGAAAAAATTAACAACTTGAACCACCTCTGATTGAGAACTTTTTGCATATCAAAAGAAATTAAAAAGAAAGTGAAAAGGCAACCCACATATTTAGGAAAAATATTAACTAATAAGCACTCAGACAAAAGTCTGCTCTCTAGAATTTATAAAGAAATAAAAAAGCATTAGGGTCCCTAAATTTAAAGACCCAGTCCAGAAATGGGCATCTGAGATAATACACACTTCTCAGAGGATGAAATTAAAGAAGTGAATAAATATATGAAAAAATGCTCCACATCACTAGCCATCCATGAAATGCAAATTAAAACAACGCTGAGATACCATCTCACTCCAGAAAGAATGGCTATCAAAAGGAAACCAACCTACAACAAATGGTGGAGAGGATGTGGGGAAAAGGGAACACTTCTCCACTGCTGGTGGGAATGTAGACTGGTGCAACCATTGTGGAGGTCAGTGTAGAGACTCTTCACAAAAGTAGGACTGGAAATCCCATTCAAGCCAGCTATCCCCCTACGGGGAATTTTCCCAGAGGAACTGAAAACTTCATATCATAGTGATATATGTGTACCTATGTTTATAGCAGCACAATTTGTGATAGCCAAAACTTCTAAACAACCAAGATGCCCATCACATGAGGAATTGTTGAAAAAGATGGGGTGTCTTTATGCAATGGAGTATTACTCAACTATAAAGAATGATAAACTCAAAGACTTCATATTTAAGTGGATGCCACTTGAAGATAAACTTATAAGAGAAATAAGCCAAGCCCACATGTGTAAATATTGTAGTCTCCCTATTATAAGAAATCAAAAGAAGAAATACAAATAGAAAGGTGTGACACAATTAAAGGAAAGCGAAAGCTTGAGGACTGGACAATGAGGAGAGGGTAAGGAGAAAAGCTGGGAAACATGACAGGGGCAAAGCCATACATTCATATGTACAAAGATGGGTAAGGCAATGATTCTGAGAAACATCAGCATGGTTTTGAAACTACCAGTTAATAGGTAGGATTCTCACCCTAACTATACATGCCCATAACTGTGAACCAAGCAACTGCACTGAAGATAGCAATGTGTAGAAGAACAGTCATGCTTGGAATGCCTGTCATTCTGGTCTTCTAAATGTGTAGCTCTCGTCATGACATAGCAATTATTACCATACTATCTCTCAAGTAAAAGGTTTTTCTTTCTTTTTTAAATTAAGGGTAATAAATGAAAAATAGACAAAGAAAAAAACATCACAGGACTGTCCTGCTACAATGCTGTATATGGTTGTATATCTAAATTTCTGTGTAAAAATATGTATTTGTTCCTATTTTTTAAATTATTTCTTCTTTGTATTCTGTAAGGACTTTAACTTTAACATATCAATACTTGATGGAAAATACCTGTTCCATGTTATACCTAAGTTTACTAATACTCAGATAGATAGGGTAAACCCAACTGCATAGGTTGCAGGGTAATAATAAGCTTCTCTTCTGGTTCGTTAACATATCCTGTTTGCAGATCAAAAATTAGAGAATAGGAACGTCTGCAAGGTCAGCCAACATTTTGGCCCTAGCCTTTCAAGGTCAGTGAAGAGTCAGAACATAGGAGAACCTGTACTGTAACATCCTGTAACTCAGTTGTGTCCCAAATTTTCTGATCAAGTAGAGTATGGGGCCACAGAGGAAAGTGATTGATGATGTAGAGTGTGCCCAAGGAGACTCACATGGAGAGAAAACATTCTCTTGGGCTTTCACAGAGAGCAAATTGATCAAACGATAGCCGTGGCTCATTCACAAGTCTGACACTGACAAAGGATCTACAAAGTGCAGCACAGCGTTACAGGATAAGTCCTGAAGGTTCGTGACTGACCTAATCAGATACAAAAGTTACATTTGTTGTTGTATAGGTCTTGCTTTTTTGGTCTTAACCATCCAGCACAGAAGTATAAAAATGAGGTATATAAAGAAAAGCCATATTAATATGCTGAGCTGTGAAAGGCTCAAGTCAACAACTTCTGTGGACAACCAACTACTATTGTGGACTGCTGGACTGTGTTGGATTGTTTTGCTGAATTCACGCACCTATAGTATTTAGATGCCAATGGAATACCCATCTCTGACAGGACTAAACAAAAAAAGGGTATAGAAAGGAAGGACCATTTTGTATTTGTACATACAGAATAGTCAGGATAGATATGCAGCTACTCTCGCTTAATTTAATGCAAAGAAAGATTTGTTGTAATAGTGTTTGAAGAGGACATCCTGTCCACTTCTTATACTTTGGATAACCACTCAGAGGATAACAATGTACAATGTACTAATTATTGAAACTGTCCTATTAATCAGTTTTGATACTGTCTGATTGCTGTTTGTTTCTCAATAAAATGAAATAAAATAAAATAAAACGACCTGTTCACAAAAATATAGGAAGAGAAATAAAGATTCAGATAAGCAGGTACATAGACACTTAAATAGCCATGTCCAAGAGAAAAGCTCTCCACATCATATAACATTCAAATAATGCATTACAGGTACAAAATCATAAAAATTATTAAATAAAAGCAAAAAAGGCATATAAACATGAAACCATTAAAATTATAGCAGACTTCACCACATAAACTATAAAAGCCAGAAGGGTTTAAAGTGTTTCAAGCTCAAAAGGTTTAAAACTTCCAACTCTGAGTTATATGTCCTACAAAAATATCATTCTAAATTAAATACTTTTTTTTTTTAATTTAGTACAGGGGCTCACCATCAGCTTGGACTCACAGTGATCCTCCTGTCTCAGCCTACCCATTGCTGGAATTACAGGCATGCACCACCATGGCCATTTTTTCTGGCCAGTACAGCATGGGCCAGTACAGCATGTGGTACTGGGGATTCAATCTGGGTCCCTGCACTTTGACACTACTGAGGTATATCACCAGTACTTTTTTTGTGCAGGGTCTGACTACACAACTCAGACTCATAATGATCATCCTGATTTCTGCCTCCATAGTGCTGGGATTACAGGTGCACGCCACCACTCCAGGACTCCATCCCCGGCTCAGTGCACCCAAAGGCAAGGTATGTGAATTAATAAATGTAATAAGCCACATTAGCCAAAGAAAGCACAAAAATCACATGATTATCTCAATAGATGGAAAAAAAAGCTTTGACAAAAATCTAGTATTACTCATGATGAACAATCCATGAAGACAATAAATATCAAACGTCTTTATCTCAATCTGTTGAAATCCATCTATGAAAAACCAACAACCAAAATAAAATTAAAAGAAGATCAACGAAGTATAAAAAGTAAAGCCATATTAATATGCTGAGCTATGAAAGGCTCAAGTCAACAACTTCTGACATTACCAGTTCTGCTGATAACCCACCACAATATGGACTATTGGACTATATTGGGTTATTTTGCTGGATTCAAACACCTACAATATTCGAATGGCAATGGAACACCCATCTCTGACAAAATAAAACAAAAAAGGGGGATATAAGTGAAGGACCATTTTGTAGTGAAATATATATATATATATATATATATATATATATATATATATATATACACACACAAAATAGGATATACAGATACTTTCTCTTAGTTAAATGAGAAGAAATGTTTGTACTAACATTGTTTAGACAAGATATGTCTACATCTTGTGCTCTGAATAACTACTACTAAGATAACAATATACAATGTCTTTTTTATTGTAATTGTCCTACTAACCTGTTTTTAATTAATTTTATTGAGAAACAAATAGCAATGAGATAGTTTCAAAACTGATTAGACAGTTTCAATAATTAATATAATGCATACTGTTGTCCTCATAGTGGTTATTCATAGTACAAGAAGCAGACATGATATCCTGTCCAAACACTATTAGTACAAATATTTCTTCTCATTGAATTAAGAGAAAGTAGCTGTATATCTATCCTAACTATTTTGCATATACAGATGCAAAATGGTCCTTTATTTGTATCCCCTTCTTTAGTTTTGTCAGAGATGGGTATTCCATTGCCATTTAAATATTGTAAGTGTGTGATTTCAGCAAAGTAATCCAATATAGTCCAGTAGTCCATAATAGTAGTAGTTTATCTGTAGGACTGGCTACTAACCTGTTTTGAAACTGTCTCATTGCTATTTCTTTCTCATTAAAATAAATTTAAAAATGGAGAAAACTTGAATGCTTTCTAACATGAGAAACAAGTGAAGATATCAGCATCCTTGTTCAGTGGAGTTCATGAGCATTAGCCAAAGCAATCAGGCAAGAGAAAGAAATGAATGGAATATATAGGAAAAGAAGTAATTAAATTGTCATCAATGGTAGGTGACATGATCCTCCTCATAGACGATCCACAAAACTATGCAAACACCTAGAATTAAGAACCAAATTCACCAGCCTAGCACATTATAAATTCAGCACTCAAGAATCAAGTGTTCCAGCCGGGCATGGTGGTGCATGCCTGTAATCCCAGCACTTGGGAAGCTGAGGCAGGAGGATTGTTGTGAGTTCGAGAGCAGCCTGAGCTACAAAGTGAGTTTGAGGCCAGCCTGAACTTCACAGTGAGACCCTGTCTCCAAAAAAAAAAAAAAAAGACAAAAAAAGAATCAAGTGTTCCTATACACAAATGATAAACTCACTGAAAGAGTAGTCAGTAAATCAATGCTGTTTGTAATATAATCATATAAAATGAAATACTTAGGAATTAACATAACTAAGGAAATGAAACGCCTCCACAATGAAAACTAGTGTTCTGAAAAAGAGATTGAAGAGGATATCAGAAAACAGAAAGATCCCCTCTTCCTGCATGTGAAGAACTAACATATCAAAATAGCCAAACTTCAAAAACAGATTTAATGGAATACCAATCAAAAGTGCTGGTGAGATAGCTCAGCGGTGGCAAAGTGCAAGGACCCAGGTTGGATCCCCTGTAGCACATGCTGTGCTGACCCATGCCATGCTGGCCAATGTAACTGGCCATAATGGTGCATGCCTGTAATGCCAGCAATGGGGAGGCTGAGACAGGAGGATCGCTGTGAGTCCAAGCTGCATAGTGAGTCCCTGTACTAAATTTAAAAAATAAGATTAAAAAGGTATTTAAAATGTACCTATCAAGATACCAGTGGCATTCATCACAGAACTAGAGTAAACAGGGCTAAAATTCATAGGGAACTAGAGGAGACATATAATAACAAAATAAATTATAGGAAACAATGGCAAGACAGGAGGAAACCCAATTCCAGACTTCAACTCATACTATAAATCTACAGTGATTAAAACAGCATGGTAAAAAGAAAAGACTTAAAAAATTAAGGGCCCAAAGATAGCTCAGTAGAATAAGGTCCTGAGTTCAATCTCTGGTACTGACAAAAAAAAAAGACTTAAACCAGCATGATATTGGCAAAAAAAAAAAAAAAAAAAAAGATTTGTAGCTCAATGGAGCAGAATACAGGAACCAGAAACAAGCACACTCAACTACCTTATCTTTTTATTTTTTCTTTTGTTGCAGGGTCTCACTATGCAGTTCGGACTTGTAGTGATCTTCAGTTTTCAGCCTCTCTGGCCTCCTCTAGTGGTATAGGATAACAGGTGTGCGCCACCACCCCTGAACTCCATTGCCAGCTCAGTGCACCTTGAGGGCAGGACCGGCATGGCATGTGGTGCCAGAGATCGAACACTGGCCCCTGTGCTTGCCTAAGCAAGTGCTTAGTCCACTGAGCTAGCTCATTGGCCCTTCAACTACCTTATTTTTGACAAAGGAACCAAATACTTTCACTGGACGAAAGATAGCCTCTTTAACAAATAGTGCTGGAAAAATTAGCTATTCTATACTTAAGACTGAACCTAGACCTTCATCTCCACTATGATTTAAAACAAAGTATAAATTGATCAAAGATCTAAATATTAAAACAAAGATTTAATCTGAAGGAAAACAAAATAGGTAAAACTCTTGAAGACATAGGCTCTGGCAAAGTCTTTCTGAATGGAACCTCAGTTGCACAAGAAATAATACCAAGTATCACCAAATAGAATTAAATCAAACTTAAAATCTTCAGCATAGCAAAGCAAACCACTGAAAAAAATAAAGAGACATCCTTGAGACTAGTAAACAATTGTGTCAGCTACTCACCAAATCTTATCAAATACTTATTTGGAATATATATATCAAGATATCAAAAAATGTAGCTGCCAAATTTAAAGAGTCAATCAATAAATGGGCATGTGAAATGAAGACACTTCTAACATGAAGTAAAATGGCCAATAAATACACGAAAAAATGTTCAATGTGACTGGCCATTCAAGAAATGCAAATTAAAATGAGAATGAGACTTCACTTTACTCCAGAAATAATGATTATTTTCAAGAAATAAAATCATAACAAATGTTGGAGAGATTATAGAGGTAAAGGAACACTTGATGGGAGTGTAAAATTGTACAGTATAAGCACCATAGAAATCACTGACAAGACTTCTCAAAAACTTAAAGTACAAACTCCATTTGCTCCAGTTATTTCTCTTCTAGTTAGTTTTGCAATGCATTAAAGAAATCATATTGTAGTAATGCATCTATATCCATGTTTTTTTTTTTTTTTTTTTTTTTTTTTTTTTTTTGGAAGAGCCTGGGATTGAACTTGGGCCCTTGCACTTGCCAGGGAAGTGCTTTTTCCACTGAGCCATCTCTCTGGCTCCTATATCCATTTTTATAGAAACAAAATTCTTAAGACCTGATTGTTAGAAACAGCCCCTATAATCATCAGCAAATGAGTGAATAATAAGAGTGTGGTATTTACATATAATGGAGTACTGTTAAATGAAGTAAAGAAGACACACAGTCTTAAATAGCACATGGATTCAAAGACCTGACATATAAAGTACAAAATTAAAATGGATAATAAAGGAGACAGGAGAAGAAATCAAAAGTTAGATGGACAGGGAGAACAGGGAGGGAGTGGGATGAAAGAAGTGTTAATGGATGCTCTAGGTGCATTAGGTACCTACCTGTACCAGTCCTCATGAGAAATATGATGATTATGTAATATATACTAATAAAAATACATTGAAATAAAGAGAAGCTATTATATAATCCAAAATCATGAAAACTTGTTTGCATATTTTCCTATAAGATCTTTTCAAATTTTAGCAGTCTTATTTTCCCCTTTTAATTTTTTATTTAATGTAAAATAACATCCAGCCTCATTCTTTTTTCATGTGTATATCTAGCTGTCCATTTTTTGAAAAAAAACTATTTCCCTGCACTGGATTATCTTGATTCCCTTGTCATAAATTGATCAAAAAGTTATAGAACTCAATTCTTTTATATTAGTTTTTTCTTTCTTTCTTTCTTTCTTTCTTTCTTTCTTTCTTTCTTTCTTTCTTTCTTTCTTTCTTTCTTTCTTTCTTTCTTCTTTCCTTTTTGGTTTTTATACCAGGAATTGAACTCAGGACCTTGCTCTTGCCAGGCAAGCACTGTGCCACTAAGCCATATCCCTGGCCTCTTCCATTAGTCTATATCCTTAGGCTGTGCTGTATGACTTTGATTACTATATATTTTCAGTAATGTTGAGATTATCAAGGGTAAGCTATTTATTTATTTTTGGAGATTCATTTGGTCATTTTGACTCTTAAATTCTATGAATTTTAGGATCAGCTCATTAATTGGTGCAAAGAAAGAAGCTGGATTTTCACAGGTGTCACATTCATCTGTATGTCAATTGTAGAAGTGTTGCCATCCTAACAATATTAAGTGTTCCAATCCATCAACACAGGATGTCTTCACATTTATTTAGGGCTTCTTTAATTTCATGCAACAATGTTTTGTATTCTCAGTGTGAAAGCTTCACACTCATTTGTTCAGTTTATTCCTGTGTTTTATTTTCTTAGTGCTATTGTAAATGGAATTGTTTTATTAATTTCTTTTCGGATTATTTATTACTAGTGTTTAGCAAAATAATTAATTTTTATATGGATCTTGTTCCCTGGAAACTTGCTGAGCCCACTTTATTAGTTCTTTCTTTGAGTGTTTTCTTTGTGCACTTCATAATTTTTTTATTGAAAACTGGATGATTTAACTATTACAATATGACAGCTCTGGATGTCAGATCCTCCCCTGGGGTACTCTGTTGTTTCTCTTTGTTGTCATTACTGCTGCTGTTGTTGCTGCTGTTTACCTAATGGATTTCAGGACTAATTCTGTTACATCTCTAATCTTATTGTATGGGGTCACCAAAGCCTTTACTTGCTTGGCCTGGTGGTCAGCTAGTGATTGGTCAGAGATTTCCTTTAATGCCTTTAATCAGTAAGTCTCTGAGTCTTTGTCAAAGGTTTTATTCCGTGCACTGGGACATGGTTTCCGTGCTCTGGCAGACAGTTGACAATTCTGCCTGAGACTTTAACTGCCATGTGTGCATAGCCTCAACGTCAGGCAGAGATGAGAGGACCACCTGAGGTCTTGCTTACATTTGTAAACAGTCCTGTGCTTTTGAGTGGACTTTTATGTACCCAAAATATAGTAGAGCTCTTCAAAGCCTTTTCTGTGCATTTCACTCCCCAATTTTTTCTTCCATTTTCATGTGTCAGCCTTGTGTTAGTTCCACAGGTTAACCACATTGCAGATGACTGTGGTACTAAGCCACTGCTACTTGTTTCTTTCCAAAACGGAATTAGGGTTAATCTAATCTCAGAAATCTCTGAGCCGGAATAAATAAAAACAAACCTTAAAGGGACTGGGGAGATAACTCAGTAGTATTAGTGTTTGCTTGGCATGTGCAAGGGCCTGAGTTCAATCTCATGTTCAAAAAAAAAAAAACTTAAGATTTGAGCTTTTCTTTTCCTTTTTTTTTTTTTTTTTTTTTTTTTTTTTTTTTTTTGCAGGGTCTACAGGGACTACAAAGTTTTATTACATAGATCGGACTAGTAGTGATTCTTCTGTTTTCAGCCTCCTAAGCACTAGGATTACAGGTGTTCACCACCACTCTGTCTCAATCACTGTCTCAGTATGCCCCAGGGATAGAGCCAGCACAGCATGCTTGGGATTTAACATTCAACCCTTGCATCTGTCTAAGCAGGCACTTGAATCCACTGAGCTTTCTGCTGGACCTAAGATTGGAGCTTTTCAGAGATAAGAAAAATATCTGTAATTCTTAGGGGGAATTTCAACACTACTTTTCCATCATCAGTAGCCATGAGGCTCAGGACTGCATGGCTACCATCCAGCTAGAAAGAGTGATATTAGAATTCAGAGTTAAAACCCCACTAAAGCTTGCTGGTCTATTTTTTTCAAGATTTAGCTACTTTTCTTTAATAAACATGAGTTGGATTATTGCAAGTCTTGTTAATTTCCAGAGGTCTGGAAAAGTAGATTCTGATTTTTCTTGCTGATACTTATTTCTTCCATGGTGGAGTGGATTTGAGAAGAAAATTGGCTAATGCTGCCCTGTCCTTGCTGGTGAAAAGGGTGTGATTTGGCCAGTGGCTGTCATATCCCCCCCCCAAACACAGACCCTTTTGTCTCCTACACCTCCACAAAAGGGTGGGACAAATTGCCTGGGGGGCTTACACTGCTTATTTAGCAGCCACTCTCTGTCAAGCCACACCAATGTTAACGGACCCTCCCCCACTCCCACCATTTCAGAAGCTGCAGCTGCAGACTCCATGAACAGGGGACATGGACATGCTAAAGTGGCTAAGATCAGAGAGGGAGGGAATCTGGATCCATCATTAACAGCTAGCCTCCCCAAGCCTGCATGGTTTTAGCTCCACTATCACAGAGGTGAGACAAATAGATTTCCTTTCCATACTTCTCACTAAATCCCAGCCATGACAGCTGTGCCTGTCCTCAAACATGGCAACCTTTCTGTACCATTCACAGGCCAAAATTTGGACCAACCACAGGCCTGCCACTGTTTTATAAGCCACAATCCCTGCACACTTCTCAGTTTAATTTTAGGAGGGCTTGCTCCTTTGTACAGATCCACCTATCCTGTTAAAACAAAAACTCATGTGCTGGGGAGATAGTTCAGTGTTCCAAGTGCCTGTCTGGTAAGTCCAAGGACCTGTGTTTCATGTCTAGTACCACATGCTGTGCAGGCCCCAAAACCCTGGGCGCACAGTACTGGCAACCAAAACCAGGCATGGTGGTGCACACCTGTAGTCCCAGAACTATGGAGGCTGAAACAGAAGCATCACTATGAGTCCGAGATGCTTACGTGAGACGCTATACCAAATAATTTATTTATTTATTTATTTAATTGAAGAACAAATAGCAATGTGTCAGTTTCAAGACAAATCATCAGGACAGATTCGCTAAATTAATACATTGCAAACTGTTTTCATAATGTTTTGATATCGTACAAGGTGCATACATGGTATTATATTTACATACAGTATTACAGCAGATGTCACTAATTTGTGAATTAAGAGAGTGTAGCTATATACTTATTTTAATTTATAGCTGAATTATATCACAGATTCAATAATTAATACTTTCTACCTTGTTATCTTCCTAGTGGTTGTCCATAGTACTAGAGGCCAACATAATATCCTGTCCAACCACCACCTGTGCAAATCCCACTTCTCACAGAATTATCCAGAAGCACGTCATATCCATCCCAACTATACTGTTCATATACACACATCATGATTCTTCCTCTGCATAACTTTCCTTTTGTCTAGACCTGACAAACATGAAGATTCCATTGTCATTAAACCAATTTAGGTGGCTGAACTCCGTGACACAATCCAACACACTCCAGCATTCCACAATAATAGTGAGTTATCTGAAGAACTTGTTGACTGTAGCCACTTACACCTCAACTTACTATTATGGCCCTGCGTTATAAACCTCATTTTTATACTTATCTGCTGGATAGTTAAGACCGATATAGATCAAGACCTATATACCAAAAGATACAGCTTTGATTCTATTGTGGTCAGTGAAGTCTCCTCAAGGTATATCTTGTAATCCTGTACCTTACTCTATAGATCCTTTGTCTGGGTCATCTATGTGGATGAGCCACAGTCAATGCTTAACCAGTTTGCTCTCTATGAGAGCCTGAGAGAAAGTTTTCTCTCCATGTGACTCTCCCCAGGCACACTATACATCATCAGTCTCCTTCCTCTGTGGCTGCATAATCTTTTCGATCAGAAAATTTGAGGCACAACTGATTTTCATGACGTTACACTACAGGTTCTCCAATGTCCTGACTCTTCCCTGACCTGGAAAGGCTAGGGCCAAAATGTTGGCTGGCCATGCAGCTCTTCTATTTCTCCAATTTTGATCTGTGAACTTAGGTTGTTAACCATCCAGAAGAGAAGCTGATATACTTCAACATATGCAGGTCAGTTTGCCCTAACTATCTGTCTCAATTATTTTTAGTTGTAAATTTCTATTTGTATATCTCCATTTGTCTACTTATACAAGGGAGACTATACGATATTTGCACAAGTGTGTCTGGTTTATTTCACTTATGAGTATATGTTCAAGTAGCATCCACTTCAATATAAATGCTTCAAGATTATCATTCTTTATAGCTGAGTAATACCCCATTATATAGAAATACCACATAATTTTCAACCATTCCTCATGCGATTTGCATCTTGATTGTTTCCAAGATTTTGCTATCACAAATTGTGCTGTTATAAACATAGGTACACATATATCACTATGATATAATGTTTTCATTTCCTCTGGGAAAATTCCCAGTAGGGGGATAGCCAGCTTGAATGGGATTTCCAGTCCTAGTTTTGTGAGGCGTCTCCACACTGACCTCCACAATGGTTGCACCAGTCTACATTCCCACCAGAAGTGGAGAAGTGTTCCCTTTTTCCCACAACTGCTCCAGCATTTGTTGTTGGTTGAATTTCTTATGATAGCCATTCTTTCTGGAGTGAGATGGTATCTCAGTGTTGTTTTTATTTGCATTTCATGGATGACTAATGATGTGGAGCTTTTTTTTCATATATTTATTCGCTTCTTTAATTTCGTCCACTGAGAAGTGTGTATTCATCTCAGATGCCCATTTCTGAATTGGGTCTTTAAATTTGAGGGTCGTGTTATATCTTAGTTCTTTATATATTCTAGATGGCACACTTTTGTCTAATTGATTATTAGTTAGCATATTTTCAAACTTTGTGGGTTGTCTTTTCACTTTGTTGACAATTTTCTTTGACGTGCAAAAATTCCTCAACAAGTGTTGATCCCAGTTGTTGATTCTTTCAATTGTTTCCTCTGCAAATACATGTTTATTCATGAACTATTTACCTACCCCTATGTCTTCAAGAGTTCCTCCTACTTTCTCTTCCAGGAGATTGAGTGTTTCTGTTTTAATGTTTAGATCTTTAATCCATTTTGACTTTAACTTAGGGCATGGTGATAGAGCTGGGTCAAGTTTTAGTTTTCTGCATGTAGAAAGCCAGATTTTCCAGCACCATTTGTTAAAGAAGCTATGCTTCTTCCAGTAGGCTTGTTTGGCCCCTTTGTTAAAGATCAGATGGCTGAGTGTGTTCGCAGATGCCTCTGCATCTTCTAAGCTATTCCAATTATCCTCAGGTCTAATTCGATGCCAATACCATATTGATTTTATCACAGTGGCTTTGTAGTATAATTTCAAGTCAGGAAATATGATGCCTCCTGCCTGTCTTTATTGGTCAAGATTGCCTTTGCTATTCTAGGTTGTTTGTGATTCCAAGTAAATTTTAGGCATGATTTCTCTGTGTCTGGGAGGTATGTTGGTGGTAGTTTAATAGGGATTGCATTAAATCTGTACAGCAATTTTGGGAGTATGACCATCTTCACGATGTTGGTTCTTCCTATCCAGGAGCCTGGAATATCTTTCCGTTTTCTGAAATCCTCTAAGATCTCTTTCCTTAGGGTGTTGTAATTTTCTGTGAAAAGATCTTTGACTTCTTTGGTTAAGTGAATTCCAATGTATTTCATTTTCTGTGGTGCTATTGTAAAAGGTATTGTTTCTATTGTTTCTTTTTCAGTGTGTTTGTTTTCTTTGTAGAGGAATGCCATTGACTTTTGAGTACTGACTTTATATCCTGCTATGCTACTGAATTTCCATATACATTCTAGTAGTTTCTTGATGGAATTTTTGGGGTCTTCCAAGTAAAGTATTATGTCATCTGCAAATAGTGATAATTTAACTTCTTCTTTACCTATTCTTATTCCCTTTATTTCTCCCTCTTTTCTAATGGCTGTTACAAATGATTCCAAAACTATATTGAATAGGAAGGGAGATAGAGGATATCCTTGTCTTGTACCTGACTTAAGAGTAAAAGATTTCAGTTTTTTCCCATTTAGGATTATATTAGCTTTTGGACTTTCATAGATGTCTTTTATCAAGTTAAGATACAGTCCATCTATTCCAATTTTCTGTAGGACCTTGAACATGAATGAGTGTTGGACTTTGTCAAAGGCTTTCTCTGCATCAATTGAGATGATCATGTGGTTTTTAGATTTCAGTCTATTAATATAGTGTATTACATTTATAAATTTTCGAATATTGAACCATCCTTGCATCCTGGGATGAATCCTACCTGGTCGTGGTATATGATCTTCTGGATGATTTGCAGTATTCTATTTGCTAGGATTTTGTTGAGTATTTTTTGTGTCTATGTTCATGAGGGAGATTGGCCTGTAGTTCTACATTTTACTTGTGTCTTTCTCTGGTTTTGGAATCAGTATAATCCTTGCCTCCTGAAATGATATTGGGAGGACTGTTTCCTTTTCAATTTAATTGAAGGGTTTGAGGAGTATAGGGATTATATCTTCTATAAATTGCTTGTAGTATTCAGCTGTGAATCCATCAGGACCTGGACTTTTCTTTTTTGGCAGGCTTTTTATTAAGTTTCGTATTTCGTTGGCTGTTATTGGCTTATTGAGAGTTGTTGTATCTTCTTGGCTTTGTTTTGGTAATCTGTACCTTTCCAGGAATCTGTCCATTTCTTCTGTGTTTTCTATTCTGTGAGCGTAAAGATTCTTGAAGGAGCTATTGATAATCTTCTGAATTTCAACTGGGTCTGTGGTGATTTCAGCCTTTTCATTCCTTATTGCACGTACTTGAATTCTTTCTTTCCTCTTTATGATGAAGTTGGCCAGAGGATTATCAACTTTATTTAGTCTTTCAAAGAACCACCTTTTTGATTTGTGGATTCTTTGAACTGTTTTCTTCATCTCAATTGAATTAATTTCTGCTTTGATCTTTATGATTTCTTCCCATCTTTGCGCTCTGGGTTTTGTTTGTTCTTCTTTTTCTAGATATTGGAGGTGCAACATTAGGGTGTTTATTTATTCCCGTTTTAATTTCCTAATGTATGAGTTCATAGCTATGATTTTCCCTCTAACAAATGCTTTCATTGCATCCCGTAGATTCCAATAGGTTGTGCTTGAATTTTCATTCAGTTGTAGATATTGTTCAATTTCTTGTCTAATTTCTTCTGTGACCGATTGACTACTGAGTAGGGTGTTGTTTAATTTCCATGAATTTAGCGGGTTTTTCTGGTTTCTTTTATCATTTATTTCCAGTTTCATTGCACTGTGGTCAGATAATATTCATGGGATACTTTATGTTTTCTTGCATATACTTACGCATGACCTCTGGACTAGTACATTGTCTATTTTGCAAAATGACCCATGTGCAGCTGAAAAAAATGTGTACTCAGGTGTGGTTGGTTGGAATATTCTGTATATGTCCACCAGGTACATTTGTTCGAAGCTTTGGTTGAGTTCTGCTGCTTCCTTGCTAATGTTTTGTCTCGTTGATCTATTTTTTTGAGATAAGGGGGTGTTAAGGTCTCCTGTTAAGATTGTGGTCTTAGATATTAGATTTTTCATTTCCATTGCGATTTGTCTTACATAGTTGGGTGGGCCTGTGTTTCCTGCATAGATCTATATGAGTGTTACCTCTTCCTCTTGAATTCTTCCCCTAACTAATGTATAGTGGCCTTCTTTGTGTCGTTTGATCCTTCTTGGTTTGAAGTTGAGACTGTCTAAGAACAGAATTGCTATTCCTGCTTTTTTCTGAGGTGCAGGGTATGTAGTATTGTTTTCCATCCTTTGACTTTGAGTCTATGAATGTTCTTTTGAGTTATGTGTGTTTCTTGTACACAACATATTTTTGGATTCTTTTTCCTAATCCACTGTGCTAGTCTATTTATCTTAATTTGTGAATTGAGTCCATTTACATTGATGGTTACAATTGAAATGCCTTGAGTTATGATTGTCACGATATTTACCTGGTGTTGTTTACTCATTTTTATCCTGTGTTTAATTGTCTGTCCTGTGTAGTGGGTTCTTTCATTCTCTTTTGTGGATTTCTTGTTATTTTGGTCTCTCTCTAGAACATTTTTCAGTAGCCTTTGTAGGGATGGCTTTCTTATAATGAAATTATTTAGTTGTTCTTTGTCGTGGAAGTATTTCACTTCTTCAAACTTGAAAGAGAGTTTTGCAGGGTATAATAGCCTGGGCTGGAATTTGTTTTCATATAGGATTTGAAGAACTCTGCTCCATGGTCTCCTTGCCTTCATTGTTTGTGTAGAGAAGTCGGCTGTAATTCTGACGGGTTTTCCTTTGAAGGTGAGCTCCTTCTTCTCTCTCGCAGCTTTCAGTACATTCTTTTTGTGTTGGAATTCTGGGATCTTGACTATTATATGTCTTGGTGTGGTTTTTGCTTGGTTTGAAATTATTTGTTGTTCTGTATGCTTTGGTTTCGTGAATGTTGGATTGTTTCCTTATATTTGGGTAGTTTTCTACGATTACATCTCCCCAAATTCTTTTTATGTCATTTGTATTGACTCATTCATTCTCACTGATACCAATTAATCTCAGATTGTTCATCCTGGCATCATCTTGGAGGTGATGGATTATTTTTTCCTGAATTCTCATTGTTTTTAATAGATCCTTTCTTATCTTTTCACTAGCTGCACCAGCTTCTTCAAGATCTGAAACTCTGTCCCTTTCACTCAAACGGTTTTGTAGACTCGTGATTGCTATTTTTAGTTCTTCTATGTCTCTTTTACTCTGCTTCATGTGTTCTATTTCTTTTCTGTGTTGCTCATTCAAGGAATCCGTCATATTTCGGATCTCCTCAATTTTTTTTTTAGCTATGTCTTCTTTAGAGGTAATTATTAATTCATTTTCTGCAGAGTTTCTTCCAAGTTGTGTTTCCTCTGTATATTTCCAGACTTGTTTCTGTATTTCAGATGCTATCATTTCAAAGAATTCATTTTTTTGAAAGAATTCTTATTTGATTTCAAAAATTATATTTGCTTTGAGTTCCTCATGACCTTTCTGCTCTTGTTTCTTTGCTTCAGCTGCTGTTAATTCATATGTTTCAGCTGGAATAGTGCTCTCTACACTTATTCTGCATGTGCATTGCTTTTCCACCCAATGTTTCTGGAATTCATTCTTTATTTCAGATGCTATGTATTCATATATTTCTTTTTTATTTGCGGAATTAATTCTTGTCTGAGTTCCTCTATACCTTTCTGCTGTTCTTTAGCTTCTGTATCTGTTAATTCATTCATTTCAGCTGAGCTAGTGTCCTTTGCATTTACTGGTGGGCTCAAGGCCTGAGATTGCATTTTTTTTCCTTGTCTTTGTCATTTTGTAGAGCTTTGGTGCAGCTATTGTCTTAGCATGTAATTAGATTCGGGTTCCAGTCTATTTTTTTCATGTAATATTTTTTTTGTTTGTTTTATTGAAGTACAAATATCAATGAGATAGTTTTAAGATACCTTGACAAGATGGATTTGATAAATTAATACATTGCAAACTGTTTTCATAATGTTTTGGTATCATAGAAGGTGCATATGTGATATTATATTTACAGACATTATTGTAGCATATGACTCTTATCAGGAAAGAGAGTGTAGCTGTTTGCGTATCTTAATTTTTATACCTGAATTACATCAAAGATTCAATAATTAATACTTTCTACCTTGTTATTTTCCTAGTGGTTGTCCATATTACTAGAAGCTGACATAATATCCTGTCCAACCACCATTAGTGCATATTTTGCCTCTCATAGGATTATGTAGAAGCACAGCGTTATCTATCACAACTTTTCTTCTGCATGGTTAACAACCTAGGTTCACAGATCAAAGTTGGAGAAATAGAAGAGCCACAAGGCCGGGCAACATTTTGGCCCTAGCCTTTCAAGGTCAGTGAAGACTCAGGACATAGGAGAACCTGTACTGCAACATCATGAAACTCAATTGAGCTCCAAATTTTCTGAAGAAGGAGATTATGGAGACACAGAGGAAAGAGATTGATGATCTATAGTGTGCCTGGGGAGAGTCACATGGAAAGAAAACTGTCTCTCAGGCTCTCACAGAGAGCAAACTGGTCAAGCATTGGCCGTGACTCATCCACATGGATGACACAGACAAAGGATCTACAGAATAAGGTACAGGATTAGAAGATAAACCCTGAGGGGACTTCATTGACCTCATAAGAAACATAAAGTACATGTGTTGGTATATACGTCTTGCTCTATCTAGGTCGTAGCCATCCAGTAGAAAAGTATAAAAATGAAGTATACATCGCAGGGCCATAATATTAAGCTGAGCTGTAAATAGCTATTGTCGACAACTTCTTCGGATAACTCACTATTGTAGTGGAATGCTTGACTCTGTTGGACTGTGTTGTTGAGTTCATGCACTTAAGTTTGTTGAATGACAATAGAGTGCCCATTTCTGACAGGTGTGGACAAAGGAAGGGGTATAGAAAGGAAGAATCATGATGTATGTGTGTTTAGACAGTGCCATTCTATTAAGTTTGAGATTATCCAGTTATTCCTGGCCTTGATGTAGCTGTTGTGTTCAGTTCCTTTTTGCTGCAGGTCCTGTGCTTCCCTCTGTTGGTTCCTGGCCGAGCTGTGCTGTGTCTGGGTCCCTGGGATCAAATCAAGAATTGCTCCGAAAGGTCCCTCCGGTGAGGCAGGCCTGGAGCTCTCACTCACTGGCTGAGCTGTGTTGGGTCTGGGGCCTAAATAAATAATTTTTAAAGAAAACTCACTTTGATAGTCTTCAACATTTTGATGATTTGTTTCTCAGATAATGTATGCTGGGTTCTCAGAAAGTCCTGAAATTCTACTCAGGATTCTTTTTTTTTTTTTTTTTAATTATTTATTTTTATTTTATTAAAATACAAATGTCAATCAGACAGTTTCAAGACATCTTAACCATACACATTCGATGAATTAATACATTGTAAACTGTTTTCATAACGTTTTGGTATTGTACAAGGTGCATACATGATATTATATTTACAGGTTTTTTTTATAGCTGAATTATATCAAAGATTCAATAATTATTTACCTAGTGGATGACCATAGCACTAAAAGCCGACATAATATCCTGTCCAACCACCATTAGTGCAGATCTTCCCTCTCATAGAATTATGTAGAAGCACAGAGTTATCTATCCCAACTGTACTGTCTATACACACACATCATGATTTTTTCTTTCTACAACCCTTCCTTTGTCTATAGCAGCACAATGTGTGATAGCAAAATCTTGGAAACAACCAAGATGTCCATCACATGAGGAATGGTTGAAAAAGATGTGGTATTTCTATATAATGGAGTATTACTCAGCTATTAAGAATGATAAGTTTGAAGCATTTATACTGAAGTGGATGCCACTTGAACATATACTCATAAGTGAAATAAACCAGACACACAT
>PVKA01020887.1:0-16226 GCA_004027165.1 Ctenomys sociabilis | reverse complement strand
CAAGCAAAAAGCAGAAATACAAAAGGAAATGTACAACCAGTAAAATCAATTGAGTCAGATAAGGCAAAGTGAATGGCATATGCTGCAGGATTCTTCTTTTGGGCATTGTGGACATAGTCATCAGTTTCCAAGAAACAGGAACCAACACTGGGGGCTGTTAGCTGTGAAGAGCTCCAGAGACTGGCACCCAGCGAAGACCACTGACAGAGAAAATTAACCTGCAGAATCTTCTGCTGGCATTTGGCAGAAGCTGGCATCAATAATTGGTAGCCAGAAGCTATAGAGATGAGCACTCATCAAAGTATACTGATAGCATCAAGCATAAGCCAGTGTTGGCTGCCAGTGGCCAGAAGTGGCACAGACCAGAAGCATGCAGTGCCAGCATCTAGTATCAACTGGTGCTGTCCAGTGGCATCAGGGCTCCTAGTAGAGTTGTATTGTTCTCTGATTCATAATTTCCCTCTGAATTGAGCAGAAGAACTCTCAGCTAATTGGCTAGAGATTAGAGGTCCTTATTCACCTGCTCCAGAGCTACTGCTTGTACTGAACAGTTTTCTTACCAGAACATTTGAGCTCTGCTTCTGAATTTCCTTTTATTCCTGTACAGTCGTGATTATTTTACCTTGGATGACTTATTTGACCCTCCAAAACTGTTTGTGGAAATGCGCATGTCACACCTAAATCCAAAGCATGCGTAAGGTTGGTTCAACTGTGTTTTGGATCCTGGAGAACATGGGTTTCTCCCAAACTGCTACTTCTACCAGCCCTGCAACTCCAGAGGCCTGCAAACTTTTGAGTTCAGCAGTTCTTCCCACATCTGTGCTTGGACCTAGTATACTGCCAGACTTCAAGGGGAAGTGGTGTCATAGGAGAACATAATTCCATTGGTTTCTCAACTAGATATGATGGTAAGAAGATCCAATACATGTAAAGTCCTTTGTTTCAGGCTGTATAGCAGGTGGCATTTTGGCCAATAGTTCATCTCTTACATAGTTCATCCCAACTCTATCTTATCCAGTTTCTTGCTATGAATGGACTCAGTGGTGGGATGTCAGGATTGAAGACTTTATACCTTGGCTTACTAATGTTTTCAATGACACAGTAGAATGAGATAAGTGTTACAATCTTGTCACAAAATTTAAAGGGCTATAACTGTCAGGAGCATACGCACACAGGGAGAATGTTGTGGTGATTTTCAGTTGGCAACAAGAGGGTTAATATTCTCAGCAGCAAATCCCCTCCCTTAAAGCAATCCTTTCCAGGTCATACTAAACAGTCATAAGATAATGCACTAACATTGATCAAAAGAGTATGGGAAAAAAATAAATATTTCTCCCAGTGATAAAGAGCCCTCTGTGGGGTACAAGTAAACAACTTTTTCTATTTGCAACTTTGATGTACAACTGTAGATCCAATGCAGATGTTCCTGGAAGAGGAACAAGGAAGAGGACACCCTAGAAGATGCATCTTGGAGATACCTACATTCACTGAGCTCCTTTTCTGCATGTTCAATCCCTTATCAACCCCCCACTATCACTCTGTGGTGCAATTGCTCTCCTGGCAACTCACCTGCTGGCCCTCTTCTAGTGTATCCTGATCTGAATAAACTCTTATATTTTCTTATTCTAATCTTGGTAATTATTTTTGTGTTATTGGAGATTGAATGTGGGAGCTCAGTATGCTTTTACCTCCCTCTCTAGCAGCCCTTCACCCACAGTCTTTTTTTTTTTTTTTTTTGATCATCTCATGTGCCTTACTTTAGTTCTGGCCTGGAATGAAATGTGTTCATGGTAACAAAATGCAACTGGGATCATCCTGCTCTCTGTGTCCACTGAGATGCTTTCCTTTAAAACATGTATTTTAGTACAGGATCTACAGGGTCTCACTACACAGATCAGACTCAGTGATCCTCCTGTGTTCAGCCTCCCAAGTGCTGAGATTATAAGTGTGCACCAACATGCCCAGTCTCAATTTCTATCTCAGCTTGCCCCCGGGGGCAGGGCCAGCATGGCACACTGGGAATCAAACCCCAAAGAGTGCACTCTGCCTAATCAGGCGCTTTAATCTGCTGAGCTATTGGGCTTGCACGAGTACCTCATTCTTAAGTCCTCATTTTTTTCATGTATTTGGTACAGGGTCTGCAGGATGTTCAGGGTCTCACTACGTAGATCGGACTCATAGTGATTTTCCTGTTTTCAACCTCCCAAGCACTGAGATTAAAAGTGTACACCACCATGCCCAGTCTCATTCGTTGTACCAGCACAACACACTAGGGAACAGACCTCTCATACCTTTTTTTCAATGCAGGATTTCTCAATGTTGACACTACTGACACTTGAGAATGGCTAATTCTGCTTGTGGGTGCTGTCCTGTGCACTGCAGAGCATCTAGTAGTATCTCTGACCTCTATCCACTGCGAGATGGTAGCATTCTACTAGCTGTGATGCCCAAAAATGTGAACAGATATTTTGAAAATCCAGAGAGTAAAAACAGTGTAGGTAAGAATCATTTTCTAGTGTCCAGCTAAGAGATTCTGAGAGTATGGCTGGGCCTCATAAAAAGTATACATTAGCAATGTTTTGAATGCTAAGACCACAGGACTTAAAAGATTGACACTGACACATTTCAGGACACAGCAGGCCTTCAAGCATGTCAACCTTATTCTGCTCTCTTCCCATCAAATCCTGTATTCTCATCAGCTTACTCTTCAGGTGATATAGACTGATTTGTTAAACATAAAAATGGTTATTTCTAACTATATGTCTAGTAATCTTACTTTAATACAATCATGAATCAGAAAAAATGTTCACATGTGAAAGTGTATGCTCTGAAACTTGTCTAAAAATAAGTCATCTTGGATTTCAAGGTCCTTTCTGAGCCCTGATATGCTTTATTTTGTTGATTTGCTTGTTTGTTTGCTTTGAGATCGAGTCTCTCTAGGTAGTTCAGGCTGGCCTTGAACTCACTCTCTGGCCCAGACTGGCTTCAAACTTTTGATCATCCTCCTGCCTCAACTTCCTAAATGATGGGATTATAGGCAAATACCGCCCCACTTGGCCAGCTCCAATATACTTTAATTGCCTATTAGAGGATTATGAGAGAGACAGAGACAGAGACAGAGACACAGGCACAGACACAGAGACCTAGACAGAGACAGAGATGGAAACAGTGACAAAGACAGAGACAGACAGAAAATTATAGCAAGAGCCTGTTAAGGACATTTGCACAGTTGGTAAAGAGTTCAGTGGATTATTTTTGTTAATCTCCTTTGGTTCTCTTCTGCTTTCTGCTTATTACAATGGTCTGGCCAGCCTAGTCCTTTTACCTGCTTCTAAGATTCTCAAACTTTTCCCCAATCAGACAGACTATATCAACTCCATCGTTCATTTAATTTGTTCTTTGAACATATATTTATTGAGGACCTACTGTATGTGAGGCACTATGATTAATACTATTGAAACAATAATTTAAAACTTACTAACTTATTCACAGAGTTTATGGAACTTTTGTTCCTTATATAATTAAGAGAAACTAATAGAATATAAATAAAGCAATATTACAGGATGAGAAGTACACAGATGAAGCAAAAGAGTTACATGGAGAATAATGGGGCAGGCTGGTAAGAAGACCTCTAGAAAAGTTGAGGATTAGGCTAAGATCTCAAAAATGAGAAGAACCAGGCATGAGAAGAGTGGAGGAAAGAGATTTCTAGGCAGAGACACCAGCATGTTTAAGGGTGCTGAGGTGACTCTTATGTACCCCATCACAAAGCATGGCCACAGTTCATTCTTTTCCATATCCAGGCTCTTGCCAATGTGACTTTCAAGTTCTTCCTGTGGAGAATTGAAGTCTATTTTTACTCCTCAAGAATGTGGGCAAGACTTTTATCACACTTGAGCCAGTAAAACACAGCAGGAGTGACATCATGCCAGTGTGGAAGCTAGGCTTCATGAGATCCTCTGTGCTTGATCTCCTCCTTCTTGAAACCTTGCCCAGATGTCATGGGACCAAGCCAAATTTAGCCTGCTGGAAGGGAGAGGCCACACAACAGAGATGTTCTATTTCAGTTTGGCCAGTTCATCTTAGAACAGCCAACCCACAACCAGTCCAGCAGCTGACTTCAATTCTCAGAGAAAACACACTCCAGGCCAAGTAAACCACTAGATGAGCCCTGCCCAAACGACCAACCCAGGGAATTTTAAGCTAAATTATTTTAAGTCACTTATTTTAGAGGGGTTTTCAACACAGCAAGCGTTAATTGATACACACTTCAGTGAAAACAAGGTCCTTCCAGGGTAAATTCTTTTATTGAGCAGGCTCCAAACTTCAGAAGCTGTCCTTTGGGTATCACTGCACAATCAAACTTGAACATGACAACATATACCTAGTTGTTCATAAACCTGAACCCTTAAAAAGAACAACTGGCCACAGTCTTTGCCCAGTTTTACCTTCAAGGGTTTACTTAAAGTCAACTAAAGCTGAGTGTCATCATTATAAACTTTTAGCACAGAAAGGAAGAAAGGAACTCAGGTGAAAGTTTCACTACAGTAAGACATTGGGGAACACGTGCCTAAGGAAAGTTTTGACGTTCAAAATGGTATTACAGGGCTTGGGGTGCAACTGAGTGGTAAAGTGCTTGCCTACCACAGATGCGAGCATGGGTTTCATTTTGAGATAGGGGAATATTGTAAAGAACATTTTAGCCCAAGATAGCTGCACTGTGGTTCAGGAGGGAAAGGGTGTTCTAGTGGACATTGAGTCTAAGTGAACAGTGCTCCCATGCAGGCCAAATTCATGGTCTCCTTGCTAATAACCTATATAAGCAAGGTCATTACTGACAAATGACCACCTCTATACATCTGGATTGTCATGAGATCTGAGTGGTATGTATGCTGTGTGGCTGGCAAGGCAGCTGCACAGATAGCATGGACTACAGCTGAACTGCTACGCTGTTGGACACATAAATAAAAATACAACAAGACATTCCTACAACTCCACCTTTCTTCTCTAGGCTGCCTCCTAAAGAAGTGAACCTCCATAGTCTATACTCTTGGTAAGCAGATGCTCCCAGTGATTGGCCTGTTTCTCTAAGGGTAGTAGAAAGGCAGCTTTTCTCCAAAGTCATGGTTTATTGCAGAATTCACACTAGCAAAGAAAGAGAAGGTTCTGGTCTTTGCAATCATATATTTTAAAAGGCCAGAAGCCCTTGTAATTGTGAAACTCACAGTGCAGTAATAAGTAATAAAGGCCAAGTTCACTTGTGATTTTAAGTGGATTGAATTTAATAACTCCTGTTGGAAACACTGTTTGTAAAAGCCTGGGCTGGGTGGAGAGGTCATCTTGAATGCCACAATTATGTAGAAATGTCAGAAAACCAATATAGATCCCATTCAGTGAGCAAGACTTGCTACACAGTAAGCTCTAGGCCAACACATCAAGCCTTTCATATCCATGGGTCAGAGCCATTGGTGCAGGCAGGTCCATCTGGCCACTATATGTGCCTCAAAGTGAGGCTCAGCTGCACACTATGCCGGAAGCCCCAGCAAATTTCCAGGGAATCAAGCTAAGTAGATTCCAGATCATTCTTGATCTAGAGAAGGGTGCTAGTCTGCTGAAGTCCTCTTGTGTTCTGAAGCCTTCTAACCTGAACAAGAGACTCCAAAATTGTGGTTTCTACACAAGAGCACCAGAATTATCTGGGAACTTGTTAGGAATGCAATTGTGGAGATCTAGTGAATTGGAGAGTCTGTACATGAGACCCTAAAATCTGATTTATCAAGCCTTCCAGGTGATTCCTATGCCAGATTAAGTTTGAGAAGCACAAATAATAGCCAGTTGCAATTGCCCTTGTTTCTGGAGGACAGTTCGAAGTCTCAAACAGTGAGACAGATCAAGCTTAGGATTCTTTACACTAAGCAGGGTTGTCTTTCCCTGCAAAGCATTCACATGATATCTGTACCTGAAAGTTAGGTGATAGCCTTAGGGAACAATTGGCCAAAGCAGTTTCTACTCGATGGTGATGACTCACACTGTCACCAAGTACAACCAGAAAAGCTCACGGGATCCTAGTTTCTGCTGCAAGACAACTCGGTGGTTATGCTATGTGCTGCATCTCAAACTTTAAGGTACTCAAAACTATCTAAGAAAGATTTTAAAAGCAGCTTCTGAGTTAGTAGGTCTGGAATAAGGCCTGAGACTTGGTACTCTTAAGGCTTCCAGGTCATAGGCATGGTAGTACACACCTGTAATTGCAGCCCTCTGGGAGGTTGATGCAGGAGTGCTACGACTTTGAGCCCAGCCTGGGAAACCATCACCATTTTTTATACTCTTTTATTATTCAAAAGTCAAATGTTATTTTTAAATCATCCATCCTCAATTTTGATTTAATGTACCATCATTTCCCCAGGATGTGAAATTTCAGAATCTCTTTGGAATAAGAATTTGATGTTTCTAGGTTTAATAAAACTACTGGAGTTTTAAATTATAATCTCTTTCCCTGAAATCTCAATACAGTTGCTGATGTAAATTTTAATATAAAATATTTAGTCACAAAATAGTATTGCTTTTGTACGCACATAGTTGTAAGATTACTTTGCTCTTGTCAACAAAAATATACAATCTTTCCCGAAACTCTAAATAAGCAAAGGACTGTTACATACAACAAAAATGACACATAGTAAAAGAGGTACCACCATACAACATTAGGTTATATTACATCGAAAACTGTTTTAATATATATGTATGCAACAACTAAGCACACTGTCAGGGAAAGAAAAAATTAAAAGCAAAGTGAAACAGACCAAAAAATGATACAAGTGACCGCATCTAGAATTCCAATCAACCTTTAATCAAGTGGGAACATTTTTATTATTATCCAAAGAAAATGCAAATTACTGAAAAAAAACACCAGCAGTAATACAGAACTTCACCAAACAAAAAAATAGGAATGCAACCATCGTTGCTGTGTTGCATTAACGTTGTCTTCAAATTAGCTGTTCACATTATCAGTCATAAGCATGCACATGAGGGTTTATTTCTGTATTCTCCATTCTAGTCCTTTGGCTTATATGTCTGCATTCTAGCACCACTGTTTTGATTACCATGGCTGTGTAGCGAGTTTTAAATTTTAAAAAACTGAGTTCTTCAATTTTGTTCTTATTAAAGGTGATGTTTTCTGTTCAGAGTTCAAGGTCATATTAATTTTCAGAGATTTTCTTATTGCTGCAAAAGACATCATTATTTATGTTCTTTAAAATTTTATTTTTCTCACTAGCACATCAAGTCATAACATATTGATTGCACACATGAATATGTGTCATTTGGGCATGTTCACACTTGCACATTATGTTTTAATCATTTCCCCCATCATCCCCTACCCCGGCCTATCCCCATTTCACATTTCTAGGGGATTTCTCTAATGTATTTTGATCATATTCCTCTATACTTCTCTCCAATACCTTTTGTTATTTATATTTCAGATTATATCTTTATAGATTGTGAACCAATTAGCAATTATATACTTTATCATTATGAATTGTCTTTGAAACCCATAGAAAATATGAAGTTACTAACCAAAACTTTATTGACACTACATTTATATTTCCTTGTGTGTTGTCCTTTATCAGAAATCCCTGTCTTCATGTGGATACTAATTGCTGTTTAGAATTCTTTTATTTCCACCTGAAAGACTACATTTGGCATTTCGTGGATGGTGGATGTAGTGATTAGGGACTTGCTTAGCTTTTGTTAATTTGAAAACGTACCCCAATTTGATATGTTAAAGTAATTCATTAACATGTCTATTACATAGGTAAAATCCTATAGGTTCAACTGCCGGATAGACCCTGTAGCACCAACCAAAGTAGTTCAAGATGTGGTCCTACATTTCTTACCATGCAGGTGAATTGATCAATAAAAATCTTGTCAAGGTACTCTTAAGTGGGCTGGTTAGAAAAATTTCCTCAGACTTACAATTGTAAGATCTTAGGGCCAGAGGAGACTTTAGACATTTCCACAAAGATATCATTCTTAAAAGTCAGGTTATCTATTATTTGCCCTTTTTTAAAAAAATATCACCTTAAGAGTATCCTGAACATTAAATTTGCACCAAAGCATTCTTCTTCATTCAAGCATTTAAAAATATTCTACATATATGGGTTCTTGGCTTTTCGCCCAGGATCTTGTCTTTTAGGATAGAAGTTTGGGATAAGTGACACTTCCAATTATAATTTCTCACTGAAGAGAGCCTCTTCAACTCACTTCAATAATAGAGTAGTTACCTGGGGCAGGCAGCCCGGGGATTTCACAAAAGGCTGAAAATGTGCATAGCTGATAATTAAAGTCCTAGTCCTTCTGACCTAAATCTTTCTTTGTGAGATTTTTTTTCGCTATACAGGTAAAATCTTATTTTAACAAGCTTCGCAAGACACAAAAATTGCTAGGTTTATCCTAATCCATAAAAGGGAAACCTGCAATAGCACAGTGTTTGAGAAGAGCCAACTATTTGTGGTATTTTTTTTACATGAAGAAAATGCCTATTTTTGTACTTTCTTTGCAAACAGTAGAAGTTGCGGCAATGCTGGGGGAGTTGTGTAATGAGGGCATGTTTTGGTTATTCTACAGCAAAAGTATTTGGGAAGGAATATACGCAGTTGGCCTTCTTTTATACAGCTGTATTGAAATCTCAAAATATCACTTAAAATCTCTGTGTTCTGCAAAAGAATCATTAGCTTCTTAGAATCTGGTCATCTCTGCTAATTTTCATTACTAGTACTAATAGTTGACATTTTCTTCCTGGGTTGGGAGATAAATATGTTTGGTTCCATAGGAGTTACTACACTGAGCTGTAGAAGGAGAGTGATTGTTTAAGTACAGCAAGTGTAGGTAAATAAATGAATGTTTCACTCTGCACATCAACCTGATATGTACTGAAACTCAAATTCATCCCTCAGCAAAAATGCAAATCATAGTTGGATATGGTAACACAGAGCACTTGGGAGGCTGAGGCAGGAAGGTCAACACGAGCTCAAGGCCAGCCAGCACTACACAGTGAGACCCTGTCTCAAAAAAAACAAAGGGGCCAGGGAGATGACTTGGTGGAATAAGCACTTCCCTGGCAAGTGCAAGTGTCTGAGTTCAATCCCTGGGTCTGCCAAAAAAATAAACAAAAAACAAAACAAAACGACAAAAAGTGCAAACAATTTACATGGCTTGGACATCTTGGATTTCTGCTAAATGTACAAGTTGCAACTGTTAAAACTGTAAATACCAAGGGAACATTACATTTGAAGATATTTTAATATTTTGAGGATGTTTTGGGTAATTTTGGGGGGAAGAGCTGTTTTATTGAAGCCATTTGAGTTGGAAATTAGGTACATGCCTGCTAAGACTGTGTTTCTGCCAGTAGATTTTGGTTTCAGGCAAAAGGCAGTAAGAATTAGTGATGACTTTAAAAGTGATGCTATCAGAAATTGTAGATGGCTTTCATGTGTACTGGTTGAATTATGTGTTTTCATTTATTTATTTTAGTTAGTTAGTTTTTTTTTTTTTTTTTTTTTGAGACAGGGACTCTACATAATCCAGGATGGCCTTGAACTCACAGCAGTCATTCTGACTCAGCTTCCCAAGTCCTGGAACAACAGGTATGTACCACCATGCTCGGCAAGTTCTGTCTTTTACAATGTGCCCATACTATATATTTCTGAATTTGGTTTTGACCTGGGACTTCTGATATTTGTAAAACTGTCATCATTCTTACTCATTTTAATATAATTGTTTGTAAGATGGTTCTTCCTACACCCTGATCTCTCAATTCCTTGTTCTCCTCACCAATGACTCCTCACAACGGTATCTTATTGCAAATTCTTTCAAATTGTATGTTGATCTCCTGCTCTAGACAGCATCTTGCCACTTTTCAGCTCACTTGGGCTAGAATCCCAGCTCCATCAGTCTTTCAACTTCATGAGACTTGTATGTTTATCTTTACACTGATCCTTAACAGTTCAAATCTTCACTCCCTCCTGGCATTAAATTCTGTTGTCCAACATGATGAGCTATAAAAGGCTCAAGTCAACAACTTTTGACACCGCAAGTCTTGCAGATAACCCACTACTATTATAGACTACTGGATTATATTGGGTTACTCTGCTGAATTCATGCACCTACAATGTATGAATGACAATGGAATACCCATCTCTGACTGAACTAAACAAAAGAGGGGATATAAATGGACTATTTTGTAATGGAAAAAATACATATCTGTGTATACACAATAGCGTAACTATACAGCTACTTTCTCTTAGTTCAATGAGAAGAAGGTTTTGAACTAATAGTGTTTAGACAAGATATATTCGCATCTTGTACTAGAAATAACTACTACAAAGATAACAATATGCAATGTATTAATTATTGGAACTGCCCTACTAACCTGTTTTGAAACTGTCTCATTGCTACTTCTTTCTCAATAAAATTATTAAAATATGAAAAACACCTCAGAGACGGAATGAAAACCAAAACAAAGGAAATATGTATTCCTCTTAAAAAATAAATAAATTCTGTTGCCCATCATAAAATCATTCCCTTGTTTATACACTTGAGTCCTTTGTCTCCATCTTCTGTTAGAAGGGTAGAAGGAAAGACAGAAAAAGTGGAAAGGGGAGGGAGGGAGAGAAGGAGGGAGGAATAGAGGGAGACAGTAAGGAAGGGATTGAGGGAGAAAAGAAGAGGAAGGGACGACGCCTGTCCACCAGCACTGGACCTGTATCTGCTGCCCATGGTAACCAGGGAGAAGCAGCAATGTTGGCCTACAGCTCTGCTTCAGTTCCAAGACCAAAACCTTCTAGGGAACTCAGTGTACTTCCTGCATCATGCTGTCATTCTCTAGTCTGGTTACCTTTCACACCCCTGGATGAAGATTTCTCACTTTCTCTGTTTTACACTAGTCTTCCCTACTATTGTCACTCTGTGGTGATTAATGAATGATCTTTCTTCTTCTTTCATTGAGGAAATAACAGCAGTCAGATCAGAAGAAAATTTCATGCTACCGCAACAAAATTTATAACACTATCTCTGTTTTCTCTTCTCCTGTTACTATAGATGAACTGTCTTCCTACCTAATGGCATCCGTAGGAGCTAGCATACTGGGGTACTTGATCATCTTCCAACTCTGCCATATTTCAGGGCAGAAGTTCTCTCTCTCTCTCTCTCTCTCTCTCTCTCTCTCTCTCTCTCTTAGACAGGGTCTCACTATTCTGTTCAGGCTGGCCTTGAGCTCATTCTGTAGCCCAGTCTGGCCTCAAACTCACAAAGACCCTTCTACCTCAGCCTCTGATGTGCTAGGATTACAGGTGTGTGTCACCATACCCTGCAGGACAGAAATTCTATCATTTGTCTCTTGAGTCATTATTCTTGCTTCTCCACTTGATTGATCTCTTGAGTATAGAATCAAGTTCATATTCCTTCTATCTGAAATACCAACTGGTAGTGGAATGATAATATCATGAAGGAAGGGAAAGATATGAGGCCAAAATGTACTTTGGAGGAACAATTACAAAAGGAAGGGATATAGCTCAGTAATATCACCACCCTGGTAAGTGTGAGGTCCTGTGTTTGAGTCCCAGTACCAAATAAGAAGCAGTTGAAAATTCAGATTGAGAAATGAGAAGAGACTCGGGACATATTTGTGTAACAGAACTGATAGAGTTCAAGGTTCCATCATGAGGGAGCAGCAATGGAGATAAAGGAGAAAATGTTGTGGAGATCAGTGTAGAGACTCCTCACAAAAGTAGGACTGGAAATCCAATTTAAGCCAGTTATCCCCCTACTGGGAATTTTCCCAGAGGAACTGAAAACATTGTATCATAGTGATATATATTTGCCTATGTTTATAGCAGCACAATTTGTGATAGCAAAATCCTGGAAACAACCAAGATGCCCGTTACATGAGGAATGGTTGAAAAAGATGTGATATTTCTATACAATGGAGTATTACTCAGCTATAAAGAATAAAATTGAAGCATTTATATTGAAGTGGATGTCACTTGAACATATACTCATAAGTGAAATACTCCAGACACACATGTGCAAATATCGTATAGTCTCCCTAGTATAAGAAATCAAAAGAAGAAATACAAACAGAGAGGTATAACAATAACTAAAAAGAATTTAGTCAGATAGTTAGGCTAAACTGAACAGCATATGTTGCAGGGTAATAATCAGCTTCTCTTCTGGATGGTTAACAACCTAAGTTTCCAGATCAAAAATTGGAGAAATGGAAGGCCTACAACATCAGCCAACATTTTGGTCCTAGCTTTTCAAGGTCAGTGAAGACTCAGGGCATAGGAGAACCTGTACTATAACAATATGGAACTCAGAGTCCGGGCATAGTGGCACGCACCTGTAATCCCAGCCCTAGGGATGCAGGAAGCAGGAGGATCACTGTGAATGTGGGCTGCATAGTGAGACCTTGTCAAAAAAAAAAAAAAAACCTAAAACAATATGGAACTCAGTTGTACCCCAAATTTTCTGATCAAAGAGATTATGGAGCCACAGAGGAATGCAATCAATGATGTAGAGTGAGCCTAAGAAGAGTCAAATGGAGAGAAAACTTTTAGGCTTTCACAGAGAGCAAACTGGTCAAGCAATGGCCGTGACTCATCCACATGGATGGCACTAACAAAGGATCTACAGAGTGAGATACAGGGTTGCAGGATAAGCCCTGAGGTGACTTGACTGACCTCATCAGATACAAAAGTTACATCTTTTGTTTTATAGGTCTTGCTTTATCTCAGTCTTAACCATCCAGCAGAAAGGTATAAAAATGAGGTATATAGAATGAGGTCATAATAATAAGCTGAGCTGTAAATGGCTCTAGTCAACAACTTCTTCAGATAACTCACTATTATTGTTGACTGCTGGACTGTATCTGATTATGTCGCCAAGTTCAGGTACCTATAATGGTTTAATGACAATGGAGTGCCCTTCTTTGACAGGCCTAGACAAAAAAGGGGGGATACAAAGGAGGAACCATTCTGTGTTTGTATAAACAGCACAGTTAGGATAAATATGCAGTACTCCTGCATAATTCTATGAGAAGCAAGATTTGCACTAATAGTGGCTGGACAGGATATTCTGTCTGCTTCTTGTACTATGGAAAACCACTAGGAAGATAACAATGTAGAAAGTGTTAATTATTGAAAGTGTACTATAACTCAGCTTTAAAAAAGAAGTATGTACCTACATTCTCTTAGTTCATTGATTAGAGGCATCTTCTCTAATAGTGTTTGTAAGTAGAATATCATGTATGCACCTTGTACAACAAAAAACCACTACGAAAACAATATGCAATGTATTAATTATTGAATCTGTCCTGCTAATTTGATTTGAAACTGACTCCTTGCTATTTATTCTTTAATAAAATAAAAATGAAATAAAATAAAAAGAAAATGTTGTAAGGACCTGGGATTCTACATGAATAGAATGCAGAGCTGAAGAATGTCCTCAGCTAAGAACTAGGGAAACAATTGAATTTGAGTTTGTATGCTTTGGAAAACTGTCACAATAAAGTTCTACCTGTGTGTCTTAACAGAAATTTACTTTTTCCCTATTTTGGAAGATGGAAGATCCTCCTGTGGGCAAGATTCACTTTTCCCAAGACCCTTTTCCTGATGGCCTTGAGGGCCATTTTCTGCCTGTATTTCCATATGGATTTCCCCCCATACCGGTCTGTGTCCTGACTTTTTTTAATGTACTGGATGTTAAAGTCTCACTATGCAGCTTGGACTCCTAGTGATCTTCCTGTTTTCAGCCTCCCCAGAGTTAGGATTATAGGAGTGCACCACTATGCCTGGATTCAGTGGCCGGCTTAATCTGCCCTGGGATTGGGGCTGGTACAGCATGTGGTGCCAGGGATTGAACCACAGTCCCTGTGCTTGCCTAAGCTTGCCTAAGCAGGCACGTTAGTCTGCTGAGCTATCTCCCCAGCTCCTGATGTCTTCTTACAAGGACACCAGCCAGACTCAATTAGACCCCATCCTAAGCACCTTGCTTTAACTTAGTTGCTTCTCTTGGGGCCCTATTCAGGCACATTCTGAGGTACTAGAAGGCATAATTTGGTGAGTGGGCTTGGGGGACACAGATCAACCCATAACACGTTATATTCCGGGAGAGGTGGTCATGGAGCTTCCAGAAGAATCATTTTATGATTATGGGGCCCATGCTGGGAGGCTGTGAAAGTTGTATAGTCTGGGATAATTCCAGGCCACTGACA
The DNA here is from genome assembly GCA_004027165.1 of Ctenomys sociabilis. Taxonomy (NCBI): domain Eukaryota; kingdom Metazoa; phylum Chordata; class Mammalia; order Rodentia; family Ctenomyidae; genus Ctenomys; species Ctenomys sociabilis. Next base: position 1,960 of record PVKA01020887.1, on the reverse strand, counting down.
AATGACCTCTTTCTCCAGTGGGTCCAAAGCAGGACTCAGCTGAAGATCACAGAGGCAGGAAATGTTTTTGTGCTCAGAATGATGTTAGTTCCACTTCATAAACATGTATCCAGCAAGGTTGTGCCTTGTGATAATTTTACCTGGACTGCCACTCAGTGGCCATTTGGAGAAATACTCAGAAGAAAGCTGCCACTCCTGTTAACTCCAGGGACTTCAAAGCAAAATAGGAACGGTGCAACTGTAGTTCACATTTTTATTGCTGTAAACATACTGAAATCCATGCTAGTGTAACTACCTTTTAAGCCATGCCAGTTTTCAGCAATAAGCTCTTACAATTATCTCATGTGCTGGTGTATTTATTTGAAATTCTCCCCATGAATATTTTCCAGAGGAAGGAGGAACTTGAAAAATTTCTCTCTCAAGATCTGCCAAAGGGGCCAGGGAGATGGCTCAGCGAAATAAGCACTTCCCTGGCAAGCACAAGGGCCTGAGTTCAATCCCTGGTCCTAGAAAAAAAAAAAAAAGATCCGCCAAAACTTTCATTGCCAGTCCTCGTGTGTGTGCCTCTCTACCTCTTCTTTGAGGATAACTTTGTTGATGCACTTTTGTGCTCTTATCAGACCACCTGCTTGCAATCAGCTCACATTCAGCTTCTTGGAAACAGAATTTTAGAAAAAAAAAAAGATTATGAGAAGATAACTTTACTAAAAATCTCTTCGTGTTCTGAGCAAGTGAGATACCTCTGTGGTCTAAAGTGCCTGCTTAGGCAAGTGCAGTTCTGTCCCTGGTGCCACACACTGCTCCTGCCCCGCCCAGGGCAGGCTGAGCTGGTCACACACACACACACACACAAATTCTCTTAATTTTTTAACTTCATGGAAAATTTTAAAGCAAGTTTTTAAAATCACTTTATTGCAAAGAGGAAAGATTTTCAGATACATATTATTGTTGACATTGGAAAAATATCAGTGTTTGTTTCATTGCAGTAGTTTCATAAAGCTCTAAGGGCAAACTTTGCAATTGGCACCCATGATATTGTTACTTCTGCTCCTTTCTCATCTCAAAGTAAAAGCTAGATACTTTACTCCACCCTTTACAAAGTCCATGGGCTGACCTACTGCTACCTCACTGACCTAATTTCCTGCTGCCACCCTTTTCTGTCTGTTCTAGCCATACTGACTGACCTACGTGGGACACCATCCACAAGTCTCTGCCCTTGTCTCAAGTGTTACCTTCTCAAGAAGGTCTTTTCTGAAGACCTCATTCAAGGATCTTTGCCCTAGCCCTAGGTAATCATTCTGGTTTTTCTCCAGAGAATTCTGTATTATCCTATATATTCTTTGTCATTTCTTTATTGTCTTTCTCTTTAGTAATAGAAATTAACTTTCAAGGAGGCAAGGAGTTTTGTTTGTTGGCTTATAAAACTATAGTCCCAGTGTCTAGAATGGTGCATAGCATATAGTACATACTCGATAAGCATTGAATAAATGAATGAGTGAATGAATAGGGATGCAAATAAATTTAAGAGAAATACAAACCAGTTATATTTTTAAGGAACATTTTCTTCTCTTTTTGTATTGAAATAAATAATTGTCTGACATCCATGATCTGATGAATCTTTACCAATCCTTTTCTCCAAATAACGATTGACAACATCATATCTGCAACATTTCTCAGACCGTCCCTATCACTTCATCTGTGATTCCACGGTATACACATCTTGGTGTCAGGATAAGCTATTCTATAACTACGATAATGATAATAATAATAACCATTTTGTAAAGACTAGCTGTCATAGTATTCATTTACATGTGAAGCCCTCGAGAATAGAAGCTGTCTTATTTAACTCTACAGCCTCCTCACCTACTGCAATAACTGGCATATATAAGGTGCTTATAAAAATATTCTATAAATAGATCCCGCCTGCACCCGCCCATCCCCTGACTCTGGCCACAGACAG
>PVKA01020886.1:0-39576 GCA_004027165.1 Ctenomys sociabilis | reverse complement strand
GACAGGATATTATGTCGGCTTTTAGTGCTATGGTCATCCACTAGGTAAATAATTATTGAATCTTTGATATAATTCAGCTATAAAAAAAACCTGTAAATATAATTTCATGTATGCACCTTGTACAATACCAAAACATTATGAAAACAGTTTGCAATGTATTAATTCATCGACTCTGTATGGTTAAGGTGTCTTGAAACTGATTGACATTTGTATTTTAATAAAATAAAAATAAATGGAAAAAAAAAAAGTTTATCATTCTTTATACCTGAGTAATACTCCATTATATAGAAATACCACATCTTTTTCAACCATTTCTCATGTGACGGACATCTTAGTTGTTTCCAAGATTTCGCTATCACAAATTGTGCTGCTATAAACATAGTACACATATATCACTATGATACAATGTTTTCAATTCCTCTGGGAAAATTCCCAGTAGGGGGATAGCCGGCTTGAATGGGATTTCCAGTCCTACTCTTTTGAGGAGTCTCCACACTAACCTCCACAATGGTTGTACCAGTCTACATTCCCACCAGCAGTGGTAAAGTGTTCCCTTTTCCCCACAACCTCACCAACATTTGTTGTTGGTTGATTTCCTTATGATGGCCATTCTTTCTGGAGTGAGATGGTATCTCAGTGTTGTTTTAATTTGCATTTCACAGATGGCTAGCAATGTGGAGCATTTTTTCATATGTTTATTTGCTTCTTTAATTTTGTCCTCTGAGAAGTGTGTATTCATCTTAGATACCCATTTCTGAATTGGATCTTTAAATTTATGTTTGTTCATGAACTCTTTACCTCCCCCTATGTCTTCAAGAATTCCTCCTACTTTCTCTTCCAGGAGATTGAGTGTTTCTGTTTTAATGTTTAGATCTTTAATCCATTTTGACTTCAACTTAGTGCATGGTGATAGAGCTGGGTCAAGTTTTAGTTTTCAGCATGTAGAAAGCCAGGTTTTCCAGCACCATTTGTTAAAGAAGCTATCTTTCTTCCAGTAAGCTTGTTTGGCCCCTTTGTCGAAGATCAGATCCCTGAATGTGTTTGTAAATGCCTCTGCATCTCTAATCTATTCCATTGATCCTCAGGTCTATTTCGTTGCCAATACCATGTTGATTTTATCACAGTGGCTTTGTAGTATACTTTCAAGTCAGGAATTGTGATGCCTCCTGCTTTGTCTTTATTGGCCAAAATTGCCTTTGCTATTCTAGGTCATTCGTGGTTCCAAATAAGTTTTAGGAATGATTTCTCTGGGTCTGGGAGGTATGTTGGTGGCAGTTTGATAGGGATTGCTTTAAATCTGTACAGCAATTTTGGGAGTATGGCCATCTTCATGATGTTGGTTCTGCCTGTCCAAGACCGTGGAATATCTTTCCATTTTCTGAAATCCTCTATAATCTCTTTTCCTAGGATGTTGTAATTTTCTGTGAAGAGATCTTTGGCTTCCTTGGTTAAGTGAATTCCAAGGTATTTCATTTTCCACGGTGCTATTGTAAAAGATATTGTTTCTATTGTTTCCCTTTCAGTGTGCTTCTTATCTGTGTAGAGGAATGCTATTGACTTTTGAGTATTGACTTTGTATCCTGCTATGCTATTGAATTTCTGTATCATTTCTAAGAGTTTCTTGGTGGAATTTTTGGGGTGTTCCAAGTAAAGTATCATGTCATCTGCAAATAGCGATAATTTAACTTCTTCTTTACCTATTCTAATTCCTTTTATTTCTCCCTCTTTTCTAATGGCTGTTGCTAATGATTCCAAAACTATATTGAATAGGAGGGGTGATAGAGGACATCCTTGTCTTGTACCTGATTTAAGAGTGAAAGATTTTAGTTTTTCCCCATTTAGGATTATATTAGCTTTTGGATTGTCATAAATGGCTTTTTATCAAGTTAAGGTAGAGTCCATGTATTTTAATTTTCTGTAGGACTTTGAACATGAATGAGTGTTGGACTTTGTCAAAAGCTTTCTCTGCATCAATTGAGATGAGCATGTGGTTCTTAGATTTCAGTTTATTAATATAGTGTTTTACATTGATAGATTTTGAATATTGAACCATCCTTGCATCCCTGGAATGAATCCTACCTGGTCATAGTGTATGATCTTCTTGATGATTTGCTGTATTCTATTTGCCAGGATTTTATTGAGTATTTTTGCATCTATGTTCATGAGGGAGATTGTCTTGTAGTTCTTTTTGGTTGTGTCTTTCTCTTGTTTTGGAATCAGTATAATACTTGCCTTCAGAAATGATTTGGAAGGACTGCTTCCTTTTCAATTTCACTGAAGAGTTTGAGGAGTGTAGGGATTATATCTTCTATAAATTTCTTGTAGGATTCAGCTGTGAATCCATCAGGACGTGGACTTTTCTTTGTCTGTAGGCTTTTTTTATGTTTTGTATTTTCTTGGCTGTTATTGGCTTATTGAGAGTTGTTGTATCTTCTTGGTTCAGTTTTGGTAATTTGTACCTTTTGAGGAATCTGTCCATTTCATCTGTATCTTCTATTCTGTGAGCATAATAATCACAGTAGCTATTGATAATCTTCTGGATTTCCACTTGGTCTGTGGTGATTTCACTCTTTTCATTCCTTATTGCATGCACTTGAATTTTTGCTTTCCTCTTTTTGATGAGGTTGGCTAGAGGCTTATCAACTTTATTTAGTCTTTCAAAGAACCAACTTTTTGATTTGTGGATTCTTTGAACTGTTTTCTTCATCTCAATTGAATTAATTTCTGCTCAGATCTTTAAGATTTCTTCCCATCTTTGCGCTCTGGATTTTGTTTGCTCTTATTTTTCTACTTGTCAGAGGTGCAACATTAAAGTGTTTATTTGTTCCCGTTCCAATTTCCTAATGTGTGAGTTCATAGCTATGATTTTCCCTCTTAAGAACTGCTTTCATCACATTCCATAATTTCTGGTAAGTTGTGCTTTAATTTTCATTGAATTGCAGATATTGTTGAATTTCTTGTTTAATTTCTTCTGTGACCCATTGATTGCTGAGTACGGTGTTGTTTAATTTCCATGAATTTAGAGAATTTTTATGGTTTCTTTTGTCATTTAGTTCCAGTTTCATTATACTGTGGTGAGATAATATGCATGGGGTAATTTCTGTTTTGTTGCATATACTTAGGCATGACCCCTGGAATAGTATGTGTTCTATTTTGGAAAGTGACCCATGTGCAGCTTTAAAAAAATATGTATTCAGCTGTGGTGGCGTGGACACTGTATATGTCCACCAGGTCCATTTGTTCCAAGCTCCGGTTCAGTTCTGCTACTTCCTTGCTAATTTTTTGTCTGGTTGTTCTATCTTTTTAAGATAAGGGGGTGTTAAGATCACCAATTAAGATTGTGGTCTTAGATATTATGTTTTTCATGTCCATTAAGATTTGTCTTACATAGTTGGGTGCTCCTGTGTTTGGCGCATAGATATTTATGAGTGTTACCTCTTGCTCTTCAATTTTTCCCCTGACAAATATATAGTGGCCTTGTTTGTCTCGTTTGATCCTTCTTGGTTTGAAGTTGAGACTGTCTGAGAACAGAATTGCTACTCCTGCTCTTTTCTGAGTTGCTGGGGCATGTAGTATTGTTTTCCATCCTTTGACTTTGAGCCTATGAATGTCCTTTTGAGTTAAATGTGTTTCTTGTATACAGCATATTGTTGGATTTTGTTTCCTAATCCACTGTGCCAGTCTATTTCTCTTAATTGGTGAATTGAGTCCATTTACATTGATGGTTATAATTGGAATGTGTTGAGTTATGTTTGTCATGATATTTACTTGCTGTTGTTCACTCCTTTGTATCCTGTGTTTGGTCGTCTGTCCTGTTTAGTGGGTTCCTTCCATTCTCATTTGTGGAGTTCTGGTCATTGTGGTCTCTCTAGAACATCTTTCAACAGCCTGTGTAGGGATGGCTTTGTCATCATGAAATTCTTTAGTTGTTCTTTGGTGTGGAAGTATTTCACTTCTCCATCAAACCTGAAAGAGAGTTTTGCAGAGTAGAATAGTCTGGGCTGGAATTTGTTTTCATACAGGACTTGAAGAACTCTGCTCCATGCTCTCCTTGACTTCATGGTTTGTGTAGAGAAGTCAGCTGTAATTCTGATGGGTTTTCCTTTAAATGTGATCTGCTTCTCTCTAGAAGCTTTCAGTATATTATTTTTGTGTTGGATTTCTGGCATCTTAACTATTATATGCCTCGGTGTGTTTCTACTTGAGTTGAAGTTATTTGATGTTTTGTATGCTTCGGTGACCTGAATGTTTGATTGTTTCCTCATATTTGGGAAGTTTTCTGCGATTACTTCTTCCCAAATTCTTTTTATATCTTTTATATTGACTCCATCATTCTCATTGATACCTTGTTCATCCTGGCGTCACCTTGCAAGTGATGGATTATTTTTTCCTGCATTCTCTTTGTTTTTAAGAGATCCTTTCTCACCTTTTCACTAGCTGCTCCAGCATCTTCAAGATCTGAAACTCTGTCTTAGCTTTCACGCAAACAGTTTTGTAGACTAGTGGTTGATATTTTTAGTTCTTCTGTATCTCTTTGACTCTTTCATGCGTTCTATTTCTTTTCTGTATTGCTCATTCAAGGAATTCATCATATTTCTGATCTCTATTTTTTTATCCATGTCTTCTTTAGAGGTAGTTACTAAATCTTTTTCTCCTGAATTTCTTCTATCTTGGATTTCTTCTGTATATTTCCAGCTTTGTTTCTGTATTTCAGATGCTATGATTTCAGAGAATTCTTTTTTTTCAAAGAATTATTTTTTGATTTCAGAAATTTTTTCTGCTTTGAGTTCCTCATGACTTTTCTCCTATTGTTTGCCTCAGACACTGTTAATTCATACATTTCAGCTGGAATGATGTTCTCCCTACTTGTTCTGGGTGAGCATTGCTTTTCCTCCTGATGTTTCTGCATTTGATTCTTTATTTCAGATGCTATGTATTCACATATTTCTTTTATTTCAGTAATTATTTCTTGTCTGAGTTCCTCTATACCTTTCTGCTGTTGTTCCTTTGCTTCCATATCTGTTAATTCATTCATTTCAGCTGAGCTAGTGTCCTCTGCACTTACTGGTGGACTCGAGGCCTGAGATTGCATTTTTCTCCTTGTCTTTGTCATTTTGTATAGCACTGACCGCTGACCTTTGGTGTAGAGCTTTGGTGTAACTATGACCTTAGCATGTAATGAGATTCAGGTGCTAGTCTATTAAGTTTAAGATTAAATAGTTATGCCTGTCCTGTATCTAGCTGTTGTGTTCATTTCCTTTTTGCTACAGCTCCTGTGGTTCCCCTCTGTTGGTTCCTGGCCCAGCTGTGCTGGGTCTGGGGCCCCTGGGTGGAATGGGGATTGCTGGGAAACTTCCCTCCTGTGCAGCGGGCCTGGAGCTCTCACTCACCGGCCAAGCTGCACTCTGTGTGTGTATTTTAGTACAAAATGTACAGAGTACAGGATCTCACTCCGTAAATCGGACTTATATTGATCTGTGTAGATCCTCCCAAGTTCTGGGATTACAGGCACAGACCACCACACCCAGTCTTAATAGCAGTCTCAGCATGCCCCAGGGGCTTGTCTGGCATGGCAGACTCAGGAATTGAACCCCCAGCCCCTGCATCTGCCTAAGTAGGTGCTTTAACCTGCTGAACTAGTTTGCCAGCCCCCTTTTTTTCATTTCTAATTTTATTTTATGGGTCTTTCCTTCTTTTGCTAAGATTGGCTACGGGTTACCTGTTTTGCTTTTCCTGTCACAAATAAGTCCTTCAGTTCATAACTTCTTTGTATTTTTGTCTCAGTGTCATTAATTTCTACACTGAGCTTTGTGGCTTTTTCTTTTGACTTTCTTATATGGTACTCACTTTGGATTTAGACATTCTTGTTTTTCTAGGACCTAATGAATATCATTAAGTTATTTATTTGGACTCATTCTGCTTTTCTAATATGGACATTCACAATTAGATTCCCTCTTAGAGCAGGTCTTATAATGTCACATAAGGTCCAGGATGTATACTGACTCTTCCTTGATTTCTTCTGTGACCCACTGAATATTCAGGAATGTATAATTTAATTTATTCTCCATGTGTTGGCAAAATTTTTTGTGGTCTCTTTTGCTTTTGATTTCTTGTTTCAATACACTATGGTCAATACACTCAGGTAATAGTTGCTGAGAATATGTATTCTGTTGTGGTTGGGTGGAACACTAGATTTCTGTTAAGTCCATTATTTGATGATATTGTTGAGCTCTGATATTTCTTGTTGATTTTTTTGTACAGTTGATCTATTTATAAAAGTGGGATACTGAGGTCTCCCACTCTGATCATATTGTTGTTATTTGATTTTTTGTGTCCTCTATTGTTTGATTTATGAAGATGGATGTGCCTGGAATATATTATGTATACTTATTATACTTACTCATTATAATATTCTATGTATACTTGTAATTGCATTATTTTTCTGGTTATTCCTTTTTTCTTTTTGTTTTGTTTTTCATTTTTTTAAAAATGTATCAGTTATTTAATTAGGTTCTTAGTAAGAAATTAAGAACACTAATTTATGAGGATACATTCCACTTGTCAGAGCAAAAACAGATCACAGGTAGCCCCGGAGCTGAGGAACAGCTTTGATTTTTGCTAAAATCTTCACTACTTTCTGATCCACCGTGTGCTGCTCTGAAAGCTGGTATCTCTTTCTTGGTGTCGAAGATCTCACCCTCGTGATATCTGGGTTTCCTCAGCTTCTTCTTCTTGAAGTAAGTACTTTGGGGATTTTCACTTTGTTGATGTCAATTTTTGTAGAGGTGGCAATGACAAATTTCTGGTATGCTGTTTATAGAGGAACACAGTCAAGGCTAAGAGGCCCAGTCACAAATAGCAAGCCACTGGCCAACTGCTTAAGAAATATATTCTCTTGCTTCTGTGACATCTGGTGAGGATGATCAGCATAGTGGCAGGAGTGTGCTAGCTCAGAGTTTCAGCACATGCTGACTGAAGGGTTTTTTGCCATGGCTCAAGAGCTTTCAGGGCACATCTTCATTTCTAGGCATTTTTCAAAGCTTAACCACCTGGGTACCTCTATTCTTGTCTCCACCAACTGGTTTTGTGATCATAGCAATAACTTTCTCCTTTTTTCTTCTCAACCTTTGATTTAGCAGCTGTGTACTTTCTCTTATACAAAGCCTTTCTGGAATACATAGCAGATCAGGAGTATCTACCAATTCCTCTAACCAGGACAGGATTTTGGCTGCAGTGGGGCTGCCCCTTCTTGGACTTTTTTGACTGCACCTTTCTTTTTTTACCAGTACCACTAGCAGAAGCCTTCTTGGCTTCAGGTTTCTTCTCTTTAGGGTCTGCTTCTCAGTTTTTTCACCCACCATCTTGCAAGATGGGAAAGAGAACTAAGGGTTTTTTGGTTCATTTTTTGTTTGTGCTTTTGTTTAGCAGCTTACACTGCTTGATTTGTTCACATTATTACACTTTTGATGCTGCCAGCTTCATTATCTCTGTCTAGGATGGACTTGACTTTTTTGGGGTGCTGTTTGGTGGTCATGAATTTAAGGTTCTTTGTCATAGGTGGCCCTTGTTTTTCCATCAAGGGAAAGATAATAGGATATATTAGTTTGGATTGAAGTTGTTTTCTTTTAGAGCTTTAAACTCTTAACATTCTCTTGGTTTTTTAAAACTTGGTTTAGAAGTCTGTTATTCTCTAAATGCTTTACCCTTATAAATGATCTTTTGGTTTTCTCTGAGTGCTTTTAAGATTTGTCCTATGATGGACCTTTGGGGTTTTGAGTATCATTTGTTATGGGAAGTTTCTTCTCAGTGTAATGATGTGGGGTTCTTTAGGCTTTATTTACCTATATGTTCAGCTATTTCTGCATGCTTGGAAATTTTTCTGATATTACTCCTGTAGACAGATTTTTATTTCAAGCATACTGTCTTCTGATTTTTCTCTAACTCCAGGTGATCGTAAGTTAGTCTTTCTTGTATCTGTTACTGTTTTACAGTATCTCCAGACATATCCTGTGTATAACTGCCTTCCATATCTAACTCTTTCCTGACACTGATTGCTTCTGCTGCTCAAATATTCGATGAAATCCTATGAAATCCTTTTATCTCTGAGATTTCTGTTTGACATCTTTAATGGATTTTTTTTTTTTTTTTGGTAGATTTGTCATTAGTGTTTTAAATGACTTTAGGTTTTCTAATGTATCTGTTTCTTCTTTAAGCACATTGATCAGTTTATAAATTTCACTGTTTTGGTATATAATCTTTCAGCTTGCTAAGTTTCTTTGTTTCCTTTTGCTCGTTTTGTGCAATTCAGCCATTTGGTGCTTGAGTTTTCCACCACTGGTGCCCCTTGGATTTGCTTTGGTGTGGAGGTTGAGTATTTAGGAAGGCATTTTGTTACCTTGTTTTTTCATGTTTCTGCATGTGTGAGTGTGTGTGTGTGTGTGTGTGTGTACATGTGCGTGTGCACATCACACTAAGGGTTAAGGTCAGATAGCATGAAAAAACTTTATTATTGGTATGAAGATCTTTATAGTTAGGTTCTATTTTCCAGTGATATGATTTTGGCTTTAATTTGTTAAGAGGCATTGTCTGGCACTTCATCTTGTTTAGTTTAATTGTGTTGGACATCGTCTGTATTGTGCAGAGAATTTTTACCAATGATAACATTATCAACAGATCCAACCATACAGCAATCATGGACATTAAAATTTGTCATAATAATTCCATCCTTTTTTCAGTGCCCCTTGTTGAGTATATTATACTGCTATTTGTGGTTAATCTGCGATGTGGAAGGTGAGGAAAGAGAAAGAAAGATGAGTAAGTCAAAGAAGAGAAGGAGGTAAGAAAAATGACAATAGGTGAAAAAATAGATGAGCACTTGGACTCTGCTGGAATTATTTCATAGCTGGAGTAAAGGGCCGCTCACCTACCCTCCGAGGCTTTTGGCTGTCGGGATGCTCAATTTTTTTTGGTTCTGGATCACTTAGGGAAGCAGTCAGCAGTGCCTTGGTTCACAACTTGATTCTTTCATGATTCTGGTCACAAAGTTCCATGTTGACCAATCCTATGGGGACCTATGGGAGAATTTGCCTCAGTTCTCTTCCAGTTCAGTTTACAACCAGAGAGATGGAGAGGTTGAGTTCATGAAATGAGATACCACTATTAATAGGTGTCTTAGTTACTTTTCTTATCGTTGAGACAAAATACCCAATACCCAAAATTAAAGGAGAAAAGATTTGGCTCACAGTTTATAGAGATTTCAGTCCATAGCTATCTCTAAGGCAGCTCCAATGCAGAGGAACATCTCAGCAAAAAATAGTCCACACCAAGAATGTAGGCAAAAGCACCAAGCAGCATATCCAAGTAACTTGAGCTGCTTCTTTCTATTCCTTTTATATTCTATCTAGACTACTTAAAACAGGTATCAAATGAATCAGTGGACTGATTTAGTAATTGCATACCCTTAATTCCAGCATCACACACTCTAGATCCATCCACCTTTAAAAAAAAAAGGCCCCAATTATGACCATGTGAGGCTTTGGAGGGACATTTAGACTGCCATAATATTCTGCCTCTGGCCCCCCAGACTCAAGCACATCCCTCTTTATGCAAACTACATTTAGAACATCTCTAAATGCCAAAGTCCTAAAAGTTTCAACACTAATGAAAAGTTCAAGTCCAAAGTGTCCTCTAAGGAGCTGGGGAGATAGCTTGGCAGTCTAACACCTGCCTGGCAAGTGCAAGGAACCTGGTTTGATCCCTGGTATTGCATGCATGCCAGTCCTGGAACCCAGGCATGGAATGCCAGCCACTGAAACCAGGCATGATGGTGCATGCCGGTAATCCCAGTGCTGGGAAGGCTCTGGCAGGAGGATCATTTATGAGTGTGAGCTGCATAGCAAGATCTTGTACCAAATAAATAAAAGATTAAAAGAAAGTCTCTGAGATTTAAGGCAAACTTTTCGCTGCAACCCCCTATACAAATGAAAAGAAAGTCAACACTTCCAACATTGAATGACACAAGCTGGACATTACCACTCCAAATGGTACAAAAGGAATACAAAAAAATGAGGCCAGAGCAACACCAAAATCCAGCAGGGGAAACTTTTTATGTTTGTGTGTGGTATTGGAAATCAAACTCATAACCTTGCACTTGCTAGACAGGCACTGTGCTTCTGAGCTACATTCCTGGCAATCTGTTAAAATTTGTGAACTCCAAATGGCTTGGGTGGCTTTTCCCCTTTGTCACTTCTGGTGATTATAACTCCAGTGGCTTCTCTCTTAGAATCTGCTCTGCTCTCTCCTTGGAGTTTTTCCCCTGATCCTTCTCCAGCCTTCTCTGGTCTCCACTGACCCTTCTTTTGACACACCTTCATACACTGTCATCACAGAGACAGACTGCCTAGGCTCGCAGACCTTGTTTTGAAACCTGATTGAAAAGCTTCCTGACCTCACAACTCTTACATTCTGCATGTACCTAAAATCAGCACCACATAGATTGATGCCAAGGTCTGCTGCCAGCTGGAGCAGTAGCCAGGCTTCCATCTCTTGCTACAGGGGTCAAATGCCTATGAACCAAATCTAGAGAAACAACTTCCCTCAGCCACCACCATTCAGGAACAAGGTTCTCTGAGGCTGTCTTCCCAAAGAAAAATTCTTTCACTTGTACAATTTTGACACTGGAAAGGTGGAGTCCTGCTGGTTCTTGTGATGTCCTCAGGCCATATTTTCTATTGTCCTCTTCCTTCTTAATAGTCAGCTTCTCGAACTCAGTTTTACTGATGCTTCCTTTCCGGCCAAGCTCACATTTTAAATCATTTTGCTATGCTTTTTGCTCTTGATTCTAAAAATTAATCTGGCTAAAAGCCTCCAACAATAGTCATACAATCTATGCCCCAACATTAGGCTGTATTGAAATTTCTTCTGCAAGATTAATTAGTCTGCTACCCTTAATCTCATTCTCAGGCAAAGTCTCTTGATGTAAGCAAAATGCAGACAAACTTTCTACCATGGCATAACACACATATACATATACTGGAGTCCAATGGCCAATATAGTCTTTCCCAACAGGAACTTTCTGGGCCTGGTCTTTACCAATAGCATTTCAGGCAGAATTCTGGTCTTCTAAGCTCTAACCTGAATATCAGTACAATGTCAGGCATTCTAGGGCTCAGCTAGCATCTCTGAACTTTTCTTAATTCTTACCCTTTCCACAAACCAGTTCCAAAAGTTCTTAAGCTCCATGGCCAGGTAATATCACAGCAATAACCCCATTTCTTCAGTACCAAGTCTATCTTAGTTACTGTCTTGTTGCTGAGACAAGACATCAGATACCCAAAGTTAAAGGAGGAAATATCTTCTTCAGATAACTCACTATTGTTGTGGAGTGCTGGACTGTGTTGGATTGTGTCGTTGAGTCCAGGCACCTAAATTAGTTGAATGACAATGGAATGCCCATCTTTGACAGGTGTAGACAAAGGAAGGGGTATAGAAAGGAAGAATCATGATGTGTGTGTATGGACAGTACAGTTGGGATAGATAATGCCGTGCTTCTACATAATTCTATGAGAGGCAAGATTTGCACTAATGGTGGTTGGACAGGATATTATGTCAGCTTCTACTACTATGAACAACCACTAAGAAAATAAGGTAGAAAGTATTAATTATTGAATCTTTGATGTAATTCAGGTATAAAAAATAAGATAAGCAAACAGCTACACTCTTAATTTACTGATAAGAAACATACGCTATAATAATGTCTGTAAATATAGTATCATGTATGCACCTTCTATGATACCAAAACATTATGAAAACAGTTTGCAATGTATTAATTTATCAAATCCATCTTGTCAAGGTATCTTAAAACTGTCTCATTGATATTTGTACTCCAATAAAACAAAAATAAATAACAAAAAAAAAAAAAAAAAGAAATAAAAATAAAAATTCTAGAAGCATGCCCCATGATGGCATGAGGCTTTGAGGGGACATATAGACACAAATGATAACATTCCACCTCTGGCCCTCCAAAAATGTCTGCACATTCCTTTATGCAAAAGGCATTTAGTCCATCTCTAAGAGTTGCCAACATCCTAACAGTTATGGCATTACTGAAAGGCCCAAATCCCAAGTTTCCTGTGAGATTTAAGACAAACTCTTAGCCATGAGCCCCTATACAAATGAGAAGAGAGTTAAACACATCCAGTGTTCAATGGCACAAGATAAACATTCTCAAATTTACAAACAAGGGGATGCAAAGGAATGAGACTAAAGCAAGTCCAAAATCCAGCCAGCCAAACATTAAATCCTATAGTTGCATGTGCAGGATCTGAGGTAATCTCTGGCAAGATGTAAACTCCAAAGGACTTGGATGGCCTCACCCCTATGACACTTCTAGAAGTTATAGCTCCCAAAGCTTCTCTCTTAGTTATGCTTTGCTCCTTTTCAGCTTTCCTTAAATGATCCATCTCTGCCTTCTCCAAACATTTGGGGTCTGCACCTTTGGCTTCACATTTACACCTTCACACACCGCCCACTCTGGAGCACAATGCCTAGCCTCCCAAGCCTCCTGAAATCTAGATGTAAGCCTTTTTAACCCTACAACCTTTGCACTCTGCATGCACCTAAAACCAGCACCACATGGATGATGCCAAGGCTTGCTACCAGCTGCAGTAGTAGCCAGGCTTTATCTTTGTTGGCACTAGTGATCAAGTACCTGGATCACTGAGCACTCTGAATCTAATTATGAGGTAGAAATTCTCTATGTGGCCATGATTCACTGGGGATTTCTCAGAGCAAAGTCTTTCACTTTTGCAGGTTTTGGACTGCAGTGGGTGAAGTCATGCTTCTTCCTGTGATACCCTTATGCCATCTTTACTATTCTGTTCCTCCTCAGCGATCAAGAGCTCCTGTGCTCTATCTTTACTGCAGCTTCCTTTCTTATCAAACTCACAATATTTTCAATTATTCTGCTGTGTTCTTTGCTCTTGATTCTCAACATAGATCTGCTAAAAAATACCAATAGCAGCCATGTCACTGACTCAGTATTAGACTGCCTTGAAATTTCTTCTGCCAGATAAATTAATCTTCTGCACTTAATCTCAGTTTGAGGCAAAGTCTTTGTACATAAACAAAATGCAAAAAAATCTTTCTCCCAAGCCGTAACACACATCATCTGGAGTTCAACAACCAATTAAGCCCTCCTTTTACAATAGAAACCTCCCAAGCCTAGTCTCTACTGGTAAGATTCCATAAGACTTTTGATCTTCTGAACTCTGTCCAAAATCTCCCATACAGAACAACGTAAGGCATTCCAGTTCTACTTTTTTGGCCAGCATCTCTGAAACTTTCTGATCTCTTCCTACAAGCCACTCCCAAACACTCTTGAGCCACATGGTCAGGTATAGTCACAGAAATTACCCTAGTTCTCTGGCACCAAGTTCTGACTTAGTTAATTTTCTCTTGTTGCTGATACAAAATACCCTACCCAAAGTTAGTTGTATGCAGAACACAAGAGTAGCTGATTCAGGAATGCTTCTACCTGGATTTCAGAAGGTCTCAGAGGTCAGGCAGTGTGCTCCAGAGAGGGCAGAATGAGAAGCTGTGAGTGTGAAGCCAGAGGTACAGTGGAGACCCCTAAAGTTTAGAAAGCTAAGAATGTAGATCATTGGAGGAAAACTGTAAGGAGGGTCCAAGAGAGAAGCCATGGGAGCTCCATGCCATAGGATGGAGTGCCATAGGGGTGGAGCCACCCAAGCCCATTGGAGTTCACAACTTGCCAGAGATTATCTCAGATACTGCATATGCAGGACTAAGGTTTGACCTGCTGGATTTTAGACTTGCACTGGTCCCATTCCTTTGCATCCCCTTTGTAACTTTGAGAATGGAAATGTTAATCTTGTGCCATTGAATATTGGATGTGTTTTTACTTTGTTCTTATTTGTATAGGAGCTCATGTCTAAGAGTTTGCCTTAAATCTCACAGGAAACTTGGGATTTGAACTTTTCAGTAATGCCACAACTGTTAGGATGTTGGCAACTCTTAGAGATGGACTAAATGCCTTTTGCATAAAGGAATGTGCAGACATCTTTGGAGGGCCAGAGGTGGAATGTTATCATTTGTGTCTATATGTCCCCTCAAAGCCTCATGCCGTCATGGGGCATGCTTCTAGAAATTGCACTTGATTCAGGTCCAATGCTAGGATTATGGTGTGAGTGCTACAACTGTCCTTGGGCAAGTATCCTTTGTCCAACATAAGAGAGCAAAAGAGCTCTCTGTCTCTTGTCTCTGTTTTTCTTCTCTCTCTCTCTCTCTCTCTCTCTCTCTCTCTCTCTCTCTCTCATTCCTTTTGATATCTTCTGTCACCATAAACTGTTGGCCCTCTCTCATGTATCATCCTGCCTTAAAGCCACCAATTATGGACCAAAACCTCTACAAACTATGAGCTAAATAAACATGCCCTTCCTTAACTTTGGGCATTGGGTGTTTTGTCTCAGCAGTGAGAGAAAAATAGCTAAGACAGTGGGTATCCCCACTTCAAAGAGATGATTGGAATAAGTTAGAAGACTACATTGATGAGACACAAACAGTTCAGTGATTCAGTTTAGCCCACAATTACAAGGTAATTGAGTTGCCTAAAAACTCCACTTTTAGTGTCCTGGACCTAACTGAATTATTTCCAAAAGTGACACTTAAGTCTCTCTACAGACACTAGTAAAACCTCTATTAAATAAAAATAAGTGTCCTATCATGAGAGCCAAAAATCATAGATATAAAGATGGCTACTTTCAGATATGGGACAATTATATATGACTAACCCTGACTGTGGCACACCTTAGTAAAAAGGCTCCTTTATGTTGGGAACAAAAAACATATCACTTATTCCCATTGACTTAGCTCTACTAAATATTTGAGATGGACACCCCCTGGGCAGTGTATGTACACTGCAACTTCACAGGTCAAAGGCTAGATTTGTAGCAATTTGGTTTAACCACACTGAAATTACATGTGAAGTTCCCAATGGCCTTCATTGGTCCTATAGAACAAGTCTATGACCCTGGCTACCCTGGGATTTGAATGGTTGCAAGGGAGGAGTGTCAAAAACATGAGCAAACCTGCATGCAAACTTATCCCATCTATACCACTGATGATTTAGAAATGTTTCACTGGTATAACCATTTGACTTCTATCTTTGTCCTTCCCTAGAATTATAGGATGTGATGCAATGTATTAAGGCCTTGAGTAACTATACGCAATGTGCCTTAAATGACAGCTGATCTCTCTTCTAAATGAAGAAGTAAAATTAATGGGACAAATGATCTTCTGAAATAAGATGTCATAAAACCTTCTAACAGCAGGACAATGGGATATCTGTGCAATTATAAAAGCTTGAGTGTTGTATGTAAATTCCAGATACTTCTGTTAATATCTCAATGGCCATTTCAATGATTAAACAACAGATTTAATGCCATGTCAGATTCTAAAATTCCCTGGACCTTCTTATCCTCTTTGTGGTAAGGCTATTACTCTTTTTATTCGTAATGGTCTCATTGATCTTATTATTTGGTCCATACATACTTATCAGGGACCCCTGCAGTGAACTCCAGTTTCTTGCAAGGTGTTATGTCACATGGGGAAAGAAAGCAAGAGACAAAATGGCAATATAAACAGGGATCCAGAATGACCAGTTGCTCATAGGGCACAAAAATCCATGAAGCAGCCAGAACCTCAGCATTTATTGATTACATTTACACAGAGGAAACTGGTAAGGGTATTGTCAGATGGCTCAGGGGGTGGTGGTAGTCTTATGCTAATGAGGGTTTTTATATTGATGAGGACAGTGGGAGAGATGGCAAGTTAATAAAGAGTTTGTCCTTTCCCTAAGGTGAAACTTTTCTTACTACTTGGTTCTCAAGGAATCAGGATATTTCCTGCTGATGCTGTCTTGCTGTGAAGCATCACAGTATCACATAACCACTGAGACCTCAACTGTTACTGGAAGCACACAAAGTTACGTTTCCACATGCCATAGATGACATGCATTGCAAGATACTAAGCCCTAATTGCAATTCAATTATGAAATGATTTCCCCAAAAATTATACAGAGTGGTTTTTGACTTACACTTAGCTATTTCTTTGACCTTGTTGCCTCCAGACTTAAAATTATACACCTGCCCAAGATAGGAACACCTGACATCTATTGAGTGCCTTTAGATAAACATTCTGAAATAACTAGAACAGTCATTATCCCTTGCCACCTCATGGTAATTTGGGATACCTCTTCACTGGAGAGTATTATAGACAGCTAAGCCAAATAGAAAGAGATAGTCAAGAGGTCATGGCAAAAATGAAAACACATTACAACTGTGGCTGACAGCACATCTAGTAGAGGCAAGGCCTCAAGATAAAGATGGAATAACCAGACCAGAGATAAATTCTACTGTGTCATCTAATAAAGTCTTTGTGGGTGACCAAGACCCTCAGGCTCATCACTTCCTAAAAAGTTCTTTGTTTTTTCCACGCACACTTTTTATGTGATTTGTTGTTTCCTGATAGGATCACTTACACCTAAGTGAATATACTTGTAACCTATTGGTTCATCATAGCCATAATCTACAGTGTACTTACATGGGTTTTGCTGTTCTAAACTTCTCCTGAAAAGTAGGGTCTTTGGCATCCTACTTTTGCATCTCCTCCTACATCTCAGGAGCTGCATTTCTCCTATTCAATAAAATATTCCTATTAACCTCCATTGTTCCTAGAATTTATTCTTTGATTTTAGAGATCAGAAATTCAGTATATCAGACATACTGAAGTAGGTTGGGAGTCATAGTTCTCTTATACAGGTCCTGATATCATTCTTACATCAGTTGTACACAAAACCTGGACTATTGAGATAGGTGTTTAGAGAGTGGCAAAACTGGCTGGGGAAGGTGGCATGACCTGTTAATTACAAGGCACATGCACAGAATAGTTTCTAAAGACCTACACATGGACTTCTCTTGAGAATCTGAGCCGATTTTCTATAGAATGGCCTAGACTTGACTTCAGCCTGAAGAATGGGATCCCAGTTCCACCTCTTAGGACCCATATGTAAAAGTTCTCATGTAGAGCCGGGCGTGGTGGCACAGGCCTGTAATCCCAGCACTTGGGAGGCTGAGGCAGGAGGATTGTTGTGAGTTTGAGACCAGCCTGAGCTACAAAGTGAGCTTAAGGCCAACCTGAACTACATAGTGAGACCCTGTCTCAAAAAGACAAAAAAAAAAAAAGTTCTCATATATTTCCTCAAGAATTGGACATCATTAAAAGAAAGGCAGTGCCCTCATGACTTTCCACAATAGCCCATATTGTGTTTCCTAGATACAGAATGAACCTCTCTTGCCTTTTTTTTTTCCTCTTTACTTGGTCCAAACTTACTCTGTAAAGCCAGTTTATCCCTTACTCTTTTACTTTTTGTTTTGTTTTGTTTTGTTTTAATTTCTTAAGCATTGTCACTGCTTTTTTGCTCCTTTATTCAATTGTTTGTTTGAAATGAGAACATGGAATCTAACTCCCGAAGACATAAGCAACACAGGATCTAGTAACATTTTGTTGGCAAACCGCTTATACAGGCTAGCTACACAATAATACTATTATTTACCAATTCCTCTGCAACAGTAGAAATTCTCACTTTGTTTTGGCTCTGTCTTGTTATTATACACAGCTAACTTACATAGAAATATATACAGTCAGACAAGGTTTGGTGGTCAAAGTAAGAATACATTAACACTATGGGTGAAGGCTCATTCACTGATGACCAGACCTCAAGATAAAGATGAAATGACTATACCTACATATTTCCCTGAGGGATAAACAATAATGATAAATATTTCAAATAGACCTCAGTCAGCTGGGTGGGGGACCAAGACCTCCTTGACCCATCTCCCTCAAAAACATCCTTGTTCTTTTTATGCACACTTATTACATGACTTGCTTCCCTACTGGATCAATATTACCTAAGTGACTGTTTTAGTGACTATACCTATAATCTTACTGGTTTCCCATAGTTTTGTCCTACCTTGTAAATTTGCATCCACCTTGTGGTTTTGCTCTATAAAACTTCCTTTGAGTAGTGGACTCGTACAATCCACTAGATGATATAGGATAAAGAAACTGCCAACCTGTGAGATACCTTGTTATGATTTGTGTCTAGTTGTCCTCCCCCCCACCCCCACCCCAAGTCTCATATAGTCATGGAATGGACTTCTAGAGGCTGTGATTAATTCATGATTCAATGCTGGGATTATGGGTGTAAATGCTGCTGGGATTATAGGTGTGAGTGCTACACATACCCAGGGCAGATAGCATGGAAGCAACATAAGGAAGGGGGAGAGGCTTGCTTTCTGCTTCTGCCTCTGCTGCTGTGCCATTGCTCCTCCCTTTTGGCTCTTGCTGTTTTGATGTATTCCACCACTATGAATGGTTGCCCTCTGCCATGTTTCATTTAGCGTTGGGGCCAGATGAGCATGAACTGGAACCTCCACTAACTGTGAGCTAAATAAACTTTTCCTTCCTTAATTTGGGGTATTGGGTATTTTGTCCTATCAGTGAGAGAAAAAGTAACCAAGACGTACCTGATACAAGTTCTCTATAATTGAAGAATGAATTTTGAGAACAATGGAGGTTAAGAGCAGAATGTATGTATTGAAGGAAAGAAAGCTCCTGTCTGACAGAGAGTTAGGAGTCCTGAATGGTTTCCCAAGGACCCTGCCTTTCCTAGAGAATTTATAAAGAAAAACCATGAGGTAAGGTATGGAAAATCACAAGGTGGGCATGAGATGGGACTAAACTATGGTCAATAAGATTAGGAGTATAATTGCTCAGGTAAAAATGATTAAATCAGGATCAAACAGAGAGTCAAATCACATAGCAAGTGGGCATAAATACAGAACAGGGACCTTTCCTATAGGGGATTGGGTTAGTAACCTTCCTGGCTTTTTCAAGGTGATGGATACCTATTTAGAACTTAAATCCCAGTGTTAATCCTTAGAGGGGTATGTAAGGATAAAGATAAGGTTTATCTTGAGGTCTGGCCCACAGTGGAAGTGTCTGTCTCCCCCCAGAGTTGCAAGGCATCTTGTCTTCTGCACTGGCTGACAATTTAAAATAATTAGAGGGCTTGGTTTTTATTTTTCTTAGACATTCAAGAACACACATTTGAAAACATCTTCTCCAGTCTCCTGTCTGACTGTTAAGTCAGCAAGGATTGAGGGTAGGGACTGCTTGCGCTCCAACAGAAACTGGTAGTTCCCCAGCTATCTTCTGGTTGTTTAAAATTAACAATATAATAGTCATCTCAAAATGTAATAGTATCATGTAATGTGGCTTGTCTGTCTTTAGAAGTCAATATTTGATTTAAGATTAGCATTCTTTCTTTCCAGCCTAGTTTATAGTTCTGAGAAACTCCTCTAAAGATATCAATGTACTTAGGGTCATCTCAAATTTTTCCTGGTTCTAGTTTAATCTGCTTGAAGTCACTTAGAGAAAGAGATATATGAACATGGACAGTTTCATGAGAATTATAATGATACTCTGAGAACAAATATATTATGAGCATAATTTCTTAACATAAAGAAATTTTGAATATAAGGCAATTCTGACCATTTTCCCCATTTTTACAGTATAATCTTAGTTTTAAAAGAACATCATAATTAATACTTCCCTTTGCATTCCATTTAGCTCTAGAGCATAAGCCAGCCATGTTCACATGGAAAAAAGTACCGAATGGTTCTTTTTCAATACATAAGGGTCAAACATAATCAGTTTTAAAGAATGTATTCTGAAAGAGCAAGAGACTCCAACTCTGTGTACAAAAAGAAATAATTTGGGCACCTTCACTTTATTTCTATTTGATTTTTATACCCTCAAGGTATCCCTCCAGTAGATTCCACTCCAGGGCAGGTGGATGACATCTTGAGAGACCAAAAGACAAAATTCAACCAGCCTCTCCACCCTTGAACTGGTACACAATTTTATTCTCCCTAGAAGCTCACAAACTGTGCACTTACTCCTATTGGACATTTATAAGTAAAGGAATAAGAGACTTTGACTTTGAAAGATTTCAACTTTCAACTGTGCATTCACTCCTATAAGATATTTATAAGCACAAGTTATAATTGGTCTTAATTGTCACATGAATATATAAAGAAGGAAGCATAGCTTTGTGATAAATTATTGCTTTTTGCTTTTTGGAAGAGGGAATATATAAAAAGGTGAGTTGGAAGAAGTTAGAGTACTTCTGCTGTGCTATAAAGCAGATCACCTCTAGAGATAGATAAAAGTCAACAATTGATTTGAGGAATTCTTCCTTGGGCCCTAAGGCAAAGAGGTCTCCAAGACACTTGTGTTGCTATCTAATCACCTAGGCAATCTTTCTTAGCAAAAGGAGAAGGCTATGTTTTATTTAAATTTTTTAGTGTTTACAGGTTAAACATATTTATCATCTAGCAATCACATTTTACATGTTGGTAAAGGTACATTAGTTAAGGCTGACTACAATCTCTTTCTCACTCTCAGTTAGCATATGTAGGGCACAAATGTAAATTATTCACCTGATAGCTTCTGTGAAATGTAAATAGTGGTTAATGCTGCCTCAGCCTAATTTCTGAATGGAGGAGTAATATAAGTGATTCTAAAATTGACTGAAAATCTTAGGGAGAATTTCTTCTTTACTGTCAGAGAGAGATAAGTATAATAGATAAGTAGAAATTTTTTCTGTGGTCAAGAATAAGTTTTCACTGTGGAACTTTTGGGTATCCTTCAGAGAGTAGTCCTGGCCATGACCCCTCATTTATTCTCAGTTTCTATTGGCCCATCCAACTAGAGACCAGACTCCAGAAAGGAATCCAACTGTCTGGTCAATATTCCATTGGGCATTGACATCAGTGGGAATTCACCAAAGAAATGCTAGGGAAACCTGTCCTCTGCTTTAAGAGTAGAAGCTGCTTGTTATGGTTTGTGTCTAGTTGTTCCCCCCAAAGCCTCATATAAATCACAGGGCAGACACAGCTCGAGGAGCAGCAGGTGGCTTGAGGGGCAGATCAAAGGACCAGGGTGGGGCTCGAGGGGCACAGGGCCAGAGAGGTGTGAACCATTAAACTGGTGACATATGCTGCACCCCTACGCCAATGGTCTCTCTGAAGTGTGGAGCAGGTCACCCTGGTGCCCCAGCCTCTCCTCCAGACCCATAGCACAGGACAGTGGTGTCTTGATTGAGCCTGCCTTGGGCATAGAGGAGATGTTTGGGGAAGATGGAGGCACTGACCCTGTCTCTTGAGCAAATAAGGCTTCGAGGTCTTGCTATGTAATTCAGGCTGTTTTGGACTATGAAACCTCCAATAACTGTGAGCTAAATAAACCTTTCCTTCTTTGAAGTGTTGGGTATTTGTCCCAGTAATAAGAAAAGAGTAACTAAGACACTGCTCTAAAAGCATTTAACTAGCTGACAGAGTAACCACTGTTTAAAATTCTATAAGGAATATTTAAAAAGCTGAAGGAAAATCATTACCTAGTGCTTTGTAAGTTTACAGCAAAGGTATTAAAGTCCTCAATTTATTATCAAAGAATTTTTTCTATGCACATAAATGATAACTACACCGAGGAGTAGAAGAGGAAAGTTCCAAGATCCTCCCTTAGACTAAATGAGTTTTAGTTCCATAAATGTACTTTTGGAAATAGGTACTTCTGGTGTCATCTAGAAGTCAGTTCTTTCCACAGGGTCTCAGGTTCAGTTTCCCAAGGCAGACCTACCCAGAATACTTAAGCTAGGATATGGCTTTAAAGTGTGTTCTCAGGGCTGGGGAGATGGCTCAGTGGATTAAACCCAAGCATAAGGGCCTTAATTCAATCCCCAGTTCTACCAAAAATAAATAAATAAATAAATAAATTCTCCTGGACAGGCAAAATTCTGATTTCATCTGACCAGAGACAGGGTATGTGTCCCTCCTATAAGATGACTTTCTGGTCTTCTGCATTAGTAAATGCTCTTTTTCTGTTTTTCTTGTTGCTGTTGTTGTTGTTTGTTTGTTTGTTTTTTCTTTTTATGTATTTAGTGCAGGGTCTCACTACACAGATCAGACTCATAATGATCCTTCTGTTTTCAGCCACCCAAGGGCTGGAATTACAGGTACCCTGCACCATGCCCAGTCTCAGTTGCCTCTCAATGTGCCTTGGGAGTGGGGCCAGCATGGCACCCCCTGGGGATTGAACCCCAGTCCCTGCATTTGCCACGGAGCTATCTGGCTGGCCTGTAAATACTCATTTTCTATGGGCTTAATTTAGTTGTTAAATGGAGGAAAAGGTTGAAACAGTCTAGAATTATTTTCTTTCTAATTTTACATGCCTCTAAAAAGAAAAGAACAAAGTGGTAGGAAATGATTAGGAGTTAGGCCAGAGAAAGGAAATAAGCAGAAGGCTTGACATTTCCTCTAGAGTGTTCAGAGCCAGTGAAATCTTCCCTCCAAGTCTTAGGAATGGCTTCTGAGCTAGCATCTTTTAACTGGTAGAATGAGCCCTATGTTTTTATTACATAGGCATGTATACTTTTCTAATTCTGAGCTAGATTTTATTTTAAAAGACCCATTTTACAGAAGTTTATATTAAAGTCTATGAGGGGCATTTTACTATTACTCTTTTGTGTGTGTGGTGGGGGAGTGTATAGGATCTTACTATGCAAATCAGACTCATGGTGATCCTCCTGTTTTCAGGCTCCCCATTGCTGAGATTACAGGCATGTGCCACCACACCCAGACTCTGTAGCTGGCTCACCACATCCCAGGACCAGGGCCAGCATGGCGTGTGGGACCAGAGATCAAACCCTGCTCCCTGCACTTGCTAAAATGGGCACTTTGTCTAGAGAACTATCTCACTGGCCCACTGTTACTCTTTATAGCACTATTGTTCAAGTAAAGTCAAGCAAGGAATACCAGTAAATTCAGTAACTTGTTCAAATGCAACATATACAAAAACAAAACAGGAGTAAGAATGTCCCATTAAAGAAGTGTCATAATAGCCGGGCATGGTGGCGCATGCCTGTAATCCCAGCACTGGGGAGGTTGAGGCAGGAGGATTGTTGTGAGTTCGAGACCAGCCTGAGCTACAAAGTGAGCTTAAGGCCAGCCTGAACTGCATAGTGAGACCCTGTCTCAAAAAAAAAAAAAAAAAAAAAAAAAAAAAAGAAGAAGTGTCATAACATTACAACCTTCGCATGTTTTAACTTATGTTTATCATCAGTTTAACAAAACCATGTAAGGGACAAAGCATAAGCAATGGGCAAAGACATAGCAAAATTTCACATGTAAATATTGTTACTGAAAGAAGCTCCAATCCAGTCTATAAAACAAAAGCTAAATCTTACCTCCATCCAATGATCTTGGTGGGACCTCCAAATGATATATGGGAAAGAAACTCTCAACCTACTAGATACCTGATAAGAATTTGTGCTATCACATACCGCCCAGGCTGCCAGACCCTGAATCAACCCAGAGCACAGACCCAGTGTCTGAGTGAGACTTCTCAGGCCACCAGACCCTGAAGCAACCCAGAGCACAGGCCCAGAGTGGAACCCTTCAGCAGAACTCCCTGCAAAGAGGTTAGAGGCAAGACCCACCCAGCTGATTCAGGAGCAGAACATCTGGCCAGTGTGACAAACAGCTTCACCTGCAAGGCTGCAGCAGGAAGAAGTGGAGCACATATGGAACTACAGGGTGGATTTCAAGGAAATAGTTGTAGCTCAGTCCCACAAGTGACTCCTGGCCACCAGTAAGTGTCACGGTCATTATCTATGTCCACACACACTAGAATTTTGTGCGATATCCTATCCTCAAACTGTCAGAAGTGATGTTCATTTATTTGTCATTCCAACATTTATCTTATGTTTTATTCTTAGTACTTCTTTACTACCATGAAAACTTTTTCTTAGTTCAATTGTTTTGAAACATTTAATTTTTAATTAATTAGTATTTAATTTTCTGAATAATGCTTAACTTTTGTTTTAGGATTTATACTATATCTTTGAATTACAATTTATCTAAAAGACATTGCATGATATCTTCTCCTAGTATTAGGAACTTTAAAAAGTATATTTCTATTTTCTGTTGACTTTATATTACTTCTTCCCTGCCCTTTACACACACATACACACACATATATATGAAAAAAATATGTGTATAACCCGACATAAGATTTGTACTGTTTCATAGTAATCTTCAATGACATTTTAAATAAGGGTTCATCTAATATATTTTATATAGTCCTGAATAACTATTACTTTGAGAGTTCTTTATTGTTCATCCAGGAGCATACTGCAACTTCTCTTGCCTTTTGAATTATGCTTGTTGTTATTTCCCATATGCTACGTCTGGAGGTATTAAAATATTTCAAGTTTGTATAACTAGAAAATATTTTACTTTTAGTTTTCAAAGATATGTTTGCTAAGTATAAAATTCAAAAAGGATCTTTTTTCCTTTCGGTCCTTAATTAGTGTAGTTTTTACACATTTGGTCGTTTCTTTTTTCTTTCTAATGTGGAATAAGATGCTCTTTAATTTTGTTCTTCCATAGCTAATATTTTTTATGTATATGCTTTAACCATTTTTTTCTTTACAATAAGTTTTGGACAATTTCATTGTTGCATACCTTGGTATGATTTTATTTAAATTTCTTGTGCAAAAAGTTCATTTTTCTTAGAAATGTATATAAGTTGAACTAAATTCAGAAATTTTAAATCTTTAGATATTTCTTTCCTACTCCTTTCTACTTTGAGAATTCTAATTATATGAATATAAAAAAGGAGAAATTAATGCTTACAATTTTTGTTTTTGCTCTGATTTTTTTCCTCTCTTGAATTTCTTTTTTTTTTGTCTTTTTGAGACAGGGTCTCACTATGCAGTTCAGGCTGGCCTTAAGCTCACTTTGTAGCTCAGGCTGGTCTCAAACTCACAACAATCCTCCTGCCTCCCCAGTAATGGGATTACAGGCATGCGCCACCACACCCGGCTTTGAATTTCTTATAATTTCTAAACTTACACATTTATATCTAGTAACCTGAAAAACTAATTTGCACATAGCATCATATAATACAGCAACCATTGTTGGATTTCTATTAGTTTGTTTAGTGAAATCTTATACCATGTATAATGCTCTTTTCTTCTATCACTATTTTGTATTCTTTAAAAATAATAAAAAGTATTTTTAAAAAATTCATGGTATCTAAAATTGAAGAATGAAGGGGCTAGGGAGATAGTTAGGGGCCAGGGAGATAGCTCAGTAGAATAAGTGCTTGCCTGGCAAGCACAGAGTCCTGAGTTCAATCCCCAGTACCGCAAAAAAAAAAATTAAATTAAATTAAATTAAAATAAAATTGAAGACTGAACTTAAGAACAAAGGGTGTTAAGAGCAGAATATGTTTATTTGAGGGAGGAAAAAAAAAGCTCTCAGAGACAGAGAGACACAGACACAGAAGGGGTCCTAAATGTGTTGTAAAGGACGCTGCCTTTCCTAGTGCCCTTAATGCATTCACTATTGCTGAGTATGAGGCTTCCCCTACTTGCCTTTCAAGTCCTGAGGCTGAAGCTTCTAGGCCAGCCATAATTAAATCCCCCACAAAGATGCATCCATCCTTAGCTGATTTTGTTCAAGTTCCTCAAGGACAATATCCTTTATAGGTAGTAAATGGGAAATTCATGTGCCCCTTTTCTCTCAGTGACCTAAAAGAGATAAGATCTAGGCAAGTTTTCAGATGATCTTAAGTACAATGAAGTCTTTAGAAGACCTCCTACTTGTCTCGTGTTACATCTATGACCTAGATTAGACAGATGTAACACTGAGACAAGTAGGAGGTCCACTGTGGTGACTGCAGTTAGATCTGAATGAAGAACCAGCCCTATGCCACATGCACAAGCCAGAACAAGATAGCCATATGGATTCTGTGTTGCTCTTAAATATTAACTTCTAATGAGAGACAGTGGGTAGAGCCTTTAACCTGTGAATTTCTTAAATGTATTACAAATATCTGGGAATATTTATTTACAGAGTGAGTTTAAGTACAGCATAGCCAGCACTCCTGTATCAGTGACAGGATAGGGAAACCAAAATGTCTTGAAGACCTCTATGCCTTACAGCCAACATTTCTTCTAAACTATTCCTTGTCTCTATCTGTTTCTGGAGATAATAGCTCTCTTCAGAAGGCTGAAACCATGCAGGCCCTGCCCCCGGGGTGCACTGAGATGGCAACTAAAGCTGGACATGGTGGCACGTGCTTGTTATCCCAGCTCTTGGGAGACTGTAAACAGGTGGATCACTACGAGTCTGATCTAGTAGTGAGACCCTGAACACCTGTAGGCCCTTCCCTAAAATACAAAAAAAAAAAAAAAAAAAAGATTGAGATTTTAGAGCTTTGATTCAGAGACACTTAGTAGAAAGTCAGCCCTAAATGATATAATTAAAGCACTTTTATCTTTTCTCATTCTCTTTCATAAGGTTAAAAAGCATCCATTCCGTTCCTTTGACTATTTGTTTTAGGGCCAGGGAGAAGGCTGAATGGAATAAGCGCTTCCCTGGCAAGCACAAGGACCTGAGTTCAATCCCCAGTTCTGCAAAAAATAAAATAAATAAATACACTTTCTATAATTTTTGTTCAGTTATATGACTTGTTATAAATTTTATCATGTATGTAATATGACAACGATAAAGGTCAAAATTGTTTGCCCAAACCATAAAAGAAATGAACAAAAGATTGAAACTGAAGGGGCTGGGAGATGGCTCAGTAGAATAAGTGCTTCCCTGGCAAGCACAAAGGCCTGAGTTCACTCCCCTGTTTCACAAAAAAATAAAAGATCGGAACTGAAGACCTTAATGGTTGCTTTTTGCCTGTTGACCAAATAACTAGAACTACTATCTGCATTATCTATGCAGCATGGAGTTTGTATTATTTTTACCTAAAGATGTGTCTTTTTCATAATGACAAATGGGTGTTTTTGTTTTTTTTTAAAGCTTGGTCTTTCTCAATACACCTTTAAAGGTTTTTAAATTGTTTCATATCTGGTCACATTGAGATTTTTTAAGAACTTCATTTTTAATTTTTTATGGTTTGATTTTTTTATTTGATTTTGTTCCATTAACTTTATTGAAACTCAATAATTATATAGTATATTAAAATTGTAGATAAATATTAAAATGTGAAAGATATAAGATACAGACTGAATCTTGAGAAATATTTCTGAAATGAATAATGATAGATTGGACATTGTGAAAAATTATTTACAAACTTAAATGAATATAACAATAAAAATTGTCCAAAATAAAAATGAAGAATTTATAGATCAGTCATATAATAGTTCACTCTGCCAAAATCAAGAAAATTATATTCATATAATTAGAATCCTCAAAGTAGAAAGGGATGGGCAATAAGTATTTAAAGATTTAAAATTTCTGAATTTAGTTGAATTTACAAAACCACATTTCCAAGAAAAGTGAACCTTTTGCACAAGAAATTTGAATAAAATCATACCAAGATACAATGAAATTGTCCAAAACTTATTGTACCTGGTTCTGCCAAAAAAAACTTATTGTAAAGAAAAAAATCATTAAATCATATACATGAAAAACATTAGCTATGGAAGAACAAAATTAAATAACGTATTATTCCATATTAGAAAGAAGAAACAAAGACCAAGTATGTAAGAAACCAGACTAATTAATTTAAAGGACTGAAAGAAAAAAATCTGTCCTCTGAATTTTATACTTAGCAAACATATCTTTGAAAACTAAAAGTAAAATATTTTCCAGTTGTACAAACTCCAAATATTCTAATACCTCCAGACATAGCATATAGGAAATAATAAAGAGCATAATTCAGAAGGCAAGAGAAGTTGCTGTATGTTCATGGATAAAAAATAAAGAGTTCTCAAAATGATAGATATACAGGACTATGTACAATATTAATATACATAATATTAGATGAACCCATTTGAAAGGTCATTAAAGGTTTCTAGGAAACAGTATCAATCTTATGTTGGGTTATACACATTTTTTTCATGTGTGTGTGTGTGTGTGTGTGTGTATAAAAGAAAGGAAGTATATATATAGTCAATGGAAAATGGAAATATACTTTTTAAAGTTTCTAATACTAAGAGAAAATATGTCCTTTAAATTGTAAGTCCAAGATACAGTATAAATCTTAAAGCAAAAATTAAGATTAACCAATATTCAGAAAATTAAATATTAATTAATTAGAAATTAAATGTTTAAAAACAATTGAACTAAGAAAAGTTTTCATGATAGTAAAGAATTACTAAGGAAAAAACATAAGATAAATACTGGAATGGCAAATAAATTACCAGTACTTCTAACAGTTTGGGGAGAAGATATCACACAAAGTTTTAGTATATTGTGGACCTGGACAGTGTCTATGATGCTTTCTGGTGGCCAGATGTCACTTGTGGGATTGAAATACTGCTATTTCCTTGATATCCACCCTGTCTGTAGACCTGTATAGAATAATGGCCCATAGGGTGCAGCAAAAGTCCATTTGTAGACTATGGTTATGGAAATATTTTGCTGCTGTATACAAAAGAATAACTGAAAGACTGTTGTTGTATACCTCTTATTCTCCTGTATTTAATTGCTTGCACTGTTTGGTGGGTACTTTCCACTGTCATTCATGGACTTGTGGTCATTTTGCTCCCTCTCTAGAACATCATTTAGTAGTCTGTGTAGGCATGGCTTTGTCATCATGAAATTCTTTAGTTGTTCTTTGTCACGGAAGTATTTTACTTCTCCATTATACTTGAAAGAAAGTTTTGCAAGGTATGTCAGTCTGGGTTGGAATTTGTTTTCTTGCAAGACATGTACTTTGCTCCATGCTCTTCTTTTTTTTTTTTTTTTTTTCATAATCTTATTGAGAAACAAATAGCAATGAGACAAATCAAAGTAGTAGGACAGTTTCAATAATTAATACATTGCTTATTGTTGTCTTAGTGGTTATTCACTGTACAAGATGCAAACATGATATCTGGTTTACAAACACTATCAGATAAAATCTTTCTATTCATTGAATTAAAAGAATGTACCTGTATATCTATCCTAATTATTTTGAATATACAAATACAAAATGGTTGTTCATTTGTATCACCTTTTTTTGTTTAGTTTTGTCATTTAAACACTGTGGTCTATTTTAGAGAATGACCCATGTGCAGCTGAAAAAAAATGTGTATTCAGCTGTGCTTGGATGGAACACTCTGTATATGTCTACCAGGTCCATTTGTTCCAGGCTCTGGTTCAGTTCTACTACTTCTTGGCTAATTTTTCATCTGGTTGACCTATCTTTTTGAGATAAGGGGGTGTTAAGGTCTCCTGTTAAGATTGTGGTCTTGCATATTAGATTTTTTCATGTCCATTAAGATTTGTCTTACATAGTTGGGTGCTCCTGTGTTTGGTGCATAGATATTTTTGAGTGCTACCTCTTCCTCTTGAATTCTTCCCCTAACCAGTATATAGTGACCTTCTTTATTTCGTTTGATCATTCTTGATTTGAAGTTGAGACTGTCTGAGAACAGAATTGCTGCTCCTGCTTTTTTCTGAGGTGCTGGGGCATGTAGTATTGTTTTCCACCCTTTGACTTTGAGCCTATGAATGTCCTTTTGAGTTAAGCGTGTTTCTTGTATTATTGGATTTTGTTTCCTAATGCACTGTGCCAGTCTATTTCTTTTAATTGGTGAATTGAGTCCATTTATATTGATCATTATGATTGAGATGTATTGACTTATGATTGACATGTTATTTACCTGCTATTGTTTATTCCTTTTTGTCCTGTGTTTAATTGTTTGCCCTATTTAGTGGGTTCCTTCTGTTCTTGTTCATCTAGTTCTGATCATTTTGGTCCCTCTCTAGAACATCTTTCAGTAGTCTGTGTAGGGTTGGTGTTGTCATCATGAAATTCTTTAGTTGTTCTTTGTCATGGAAGTATTTTACTTCTCCATCAAACTTGAAAGAGAAACTTTTAGGGTATAGTAGCCTGGGCTGGAATTTATTTTCAAAGAGGACTTGTACTCTGCTCCCTGTTCTTCTTTCCTTCATGGTTTGCCAAGAAAAATCTGCTGCAACTCTGATGGGTTTTCCTTTGAATGTGATCTGCTTCTTTTCTCTAGCAGCTTTCAGTATATTATCCTTGTGTTGGATTTCTGGGATCTTGAATATTATATGTCTCAGTGTGTTTTTAATCAGGTTGAAGTTATTTGGCATTCTGTATGTTTTGGTTACCTGAATGTCAAATTGTTTCCTCATATTTGGGAAGTTTTCTGCTATTACTTCTGCCCATATTCTTTTTATATCATTTGTATTGACCCCTTTCTCATTGATTCCTATTAGTCTCACATTGTTCATCTTCACATCATATTGCAGGTGATGAATTATTTTTTCCATATCCTAGTTGTTTTTAAGAGATCTTTTCCTAACTTTTCCCTAGCTGCCTCAGCATCTTCAAGATCTGAAACTGTCTCCACTTTTACCCAAATGGTTTTGCAAGCTTATGACTGAGATTTTAAGTTTGTTTATATCTCTTTGACTTTGCTTCATGCAATCTATTTCTTTCCTGTATTGCTCATTCAAGGAATCCATCATTTTTCTAATCTCTTTTTTATCAATATCTTCTTTAGAAGCAGTTATTAATTCTTTTACTGCATAGTTTTTTTTCAGATTGGGTTTCCTCCATATGTTTCTACATTTGGTTCTTTACTTCAGATACTATTAATTCAGAGATTTATTATTTTATTTCCAAGGTTATTTCTGATCTGAGTTCCTCTATACCTTTCTGTATTTGTTTCTTTATTTTAGACTCTGTTGATTCAGAGATTTCAGCTGTCTGATTCCCAATTTCTTTTGTGCTAGTGTCTGCATGTGTTCTGGATGGACTTGGGATCTGAAATTGCATTTTGCTCCTTTGTCATTTTGTATAGCACTAACCTCTGACCTTTGTTGTAGAGCTTTGGTGCAGTTATAACCTCAGCACCTACTGATATTCAGGTGCAGATCTGCAAAGTTTGAATTTATCCAGTTGTGTCTGGCTTGGGTCTGGCTGCTGTGCTCCTTCCTGCTGCCCTTGGGAGTTAACCTGTTGTGCCCCTCTGGGGAGATGTTCTGTTCCTGGATTAGGTGGGTGGTACTGTCCCCTAGTCTCTCTGCAGGGACTGCAGCTGCAGAGCTTCACCCTGCAGGCTAGGTCTGAAGTGGACAAGGGGGTGCAGAGGGAATCTCTCAAACACACTTGCTGGGTCCTGCGCTTGGGCTGGACCTGGGGGGGGTCCTGAGAGCACAGCAGCAGTTCTCACTCAACGGGCTGGGGGGGGGCGCTCCAGAGTGGTAGAGGCATCCCAAGGGCATGGCAGAGGGTCTCACGTGGCGTGCCTGGGTTTGGTCTGGAGAAGTCCCATGGGTGCAGGATAGCTAGAAGCTCTCCCACACATTTTCTGGGCTCCATGCTCTTCTTGACTTGATGGTTTGTGAAGAGAAATCTTCTGTTGTTCTGATGATTTTTCCTTTAAAAGTGATCTGTTTCTTTTCTTTAGTGGCTTTTAATATGCTATTCTTGTGCTGAATTTCTGGGATCTTGATTATTATATATCTGGGTGTGTTTTTAATTGGGTTGATGTTATTTAGAGTTCTATATGCTTCAGTTATCTAAATGTCAGATTGTTTCTCCATATTTGAAAAGTTTTCTGCTATTACTGCCATGAATATTTTTTATATCATCTGTATTGACTCCTTCTTTCTCACTGATGCCTATTAGTCTTATGTTGTTCATCTTTGCATTGTCTTGCAGATCTTGAATTATTTTTTCCTGCATCCTAGTTGTTTCTATAAGAAATCTTTTCTTAATTTTTCACTAGCCACAATGGTGTCTTTAGAGTCTGAAAGTCTATTTTCACTTTGGATTTGCTTCATGCATTCTATTTCTTTCCTATATTGTTTGTTCAAGGATTTCACCATTTTTCCATTCTCCACTATTTTTTTTAATCAGTGTCTTCTTTAGAAGCACTTAGTACTTCTTTCATTATAGTTATCATTTCTTTTTTTACTTCAGAAATTATTTATGATCTGATTTCCTCTATACCTTTCTGCAGATTTTTCTTTACTTCCAATTATTTCAGAGATTTCAGGTGTGTGATTTCCAATTTCTTCTATCTAGTATCTCCTGCATTTGTTCTGGGTGAGCTCAGGGCTTGAGAATGCATTTTTCTCCTTGTCTTTGTCATTTTGTATAGCACTGTCTTCTGACCTTTGGTGTAGAGTTTTAGATAGTGTTATTACCTTAGCACCAGGTCCGGATCTGTCAAGTTCAAACTCATCCAGGTGGTGTGGCTTTGGTCTGTCTGCTGTGTTCCACTTTTTCCTGCTGTAGCCCTTGGAGGTGAACCCTCCATGCCACTCTGGCATAGATGTTCTGCTCCTGGACCAGCTGGGTAGGTCTTGTTTCTAGCCACTTTGCAGAGAGTTCTGCTGCAGGGTTCCACACCACAACTGTATGCCAGACTTGGGGTATGTGTTGAATCAGGATCTGGCAGTCCCAGGTGGTCTCACTCACATGCTAGGCCTGGGCTCTGGGTCGAATGAGGATCCAGCAGGCCCTGGGAGGTCCCACTCACATGCCGGGCCTGGGTGGAATCAGGATCCGATGAGCCCCAGGGGGTCTCACAAGCCAGGCTTAGGTCGAATCAACTCATTTTTAATTTGTAATAAAAGTTTAAACTTGATTTTTTATTTCAAAAAAGTTGACAAACTGCAAGCACCTGTTACTAAAGGTCTTAAATAATAATTTTTAAAAATAACAAAAAATAATAAAATAACAATTAAATTAGAACAAATAATTTAAAATAGGCACTGCTTCATCCCCCAGAAGACATACTCTCATCATGATTTCTCTTAAGAACATCTTGTAGGCTGGCCACTATTCTCACAGATAACCTTTTTGTACACTCAAATCTGACCCCACACACACACGCCCAGAAATAGTTAAAATTTAACAGCCCATCCCATTAAGAGGAAAAAGTTACATGTGGCTATCAGAACAGCAATTCTGGCCATCAGCTCCAATTATCCAACAACTATAACTATCAAAACAGCAATGTTGTATGCCTGGATAGTCCAATGAAATAAATCATTAACCTAGGGCCCATCTTAAAAATATTCTTCACTTTCATGGGTTTAAAGGTTTTATTCCCTTTTTTTTTTTTTTTTTTTTTTTTTACAAATTTAGGACAGGGTGTACAGGGTCTCACTATGTAGATTAGACTTGTAGTGACTCTCCTGTTTTCAGCCTCCCAAGTTCTGGGATTACAGACTGCACCACATTACCCAGTCTCAATGACCATCTTAGTATGCCCCTGGGCTAGTGCTGTCATGGCATGCTGGAGATCAAATCCAGGCTACTGTACTCTGCCATAGCAGGTGCTTTAGTCCACTCAGCTATCTGCCAGCTCTCTTCAATTCTTATTACAGAAGATTTCTGTTAATTGACTTACAAATAGTTCCAACTAGTCTATTTATAGTTACAAATTTAAAAACTAAAAACATTACTGTAATTCAGCTTGGCCAAATACATCTGAATGCATTCTGGTTTTATAAATAAACTGTCTTGTGTGTGTTTGTCTGTCTAACTTGTAACTAGTTATCATATTTATAGCTGTTGTGTATGAACTCAACAGTTTTTCCCTTTTTTTATGTTTTTGGATTTTTGAAATATTTGTCTATAATTTAAGCCAATTTACAAATGTCATTAGGACTGAGGGCATGCTTCTATTCCAGTTGATAAGTGACCAAAAGTTTGTTAAGGCCAAGATTGATTTATTATCTGTGTACAGTGACTTGAGAATCTTTCATTGGTCCAGATAATGTATAAGTTGTTATCTGTTCCTATAGGTCATCAACAATTTTCTAATTTAGTTAAATAGAGATCCCTTAGTGAGGGGGAGCTTTTGAAAAGGACTCCCTTTGGTTAATAAAGGAGCAGCTGCCTATAAAAATATCTTTTTCCAAAGGTTTGGGTTTTTATGTATTTAGTACAGGGTCTACAGGGTCTCACTACACAGATTGGATGCATAGTGATCCTCCGTGTTCAGCCTCCCAAGTACTGAGATTACAGGTATTTGATACCACACCCAGTCTCAATCACTGTCTCAGGGCACCTCAGGGGCAGAGCTGGCATGGCACACCAGGGGTTGAATCCTATAAGAATCTTATTCAAGCCTTTTTTCACTAAGGAGGACCCAATAGTTCCTATAGCCCTATGAGAGGCACCCAAATAAATGTCTTTAAATATATTATTATGATATGTTTATATTGGTGATTGTCTAGCTTAAGTTTCCTATAAATAAGAAAATAAGGTTTTCTCATTTTAAAAACTACTCTTGGTAAAAAACTAAAGTAAGAAATAAACTCTCATGGCTTGGGTGATAGCTCAGTAGCACAAGTGCCTGCCTACTTGTGCAAGATCCTGAGTTTGATCTCCAGTATGAAAGAAAGAGAGAAAGAAAGAAAGAAAATCTGCATTTAGCTATGATTCACTATTGTTAATCTCATGGTATATTGATTGTATTCCTGCTTTTCAGGGGTATAGGTCTTCTAAACTGTAAAACTGTTTCTAGTTTATGGAGGGCCAGGGAGATGGCTCAGTAGAATAAGCACCTGCCTGGCATGTGCAACATCCTGAGTTCAATCCCTGGTACTGAAAAAAAAAAAAAGTATAATTTGTGGAGACCACTATGAAGCAGCTCTGAGCAGGATTTCAAATTAACCAATTGGCTTTTCATGTTTACTTGTGAGTCTCTTCAAGGGCTAGAGATGAGCATAAGACTTATCTCTAGATAAGTCTAAAGATAAGCATAAGACTCATAGTATATGAACCTATGTGAGTCACTAGCTGAGGCATGTAGTGGCCTGTGATGCTGTGACACCTTAAAGTACAAGATAAGGCCATGGCTAAGGATGCCTGAATCCAACCTGAGTTAACAAGATAAAGTCTGTAACTGCAGGCATCTCACTCTTGAGGTGAAGACAATACAGTTTCCCTGAATTAACATAATGCATTACTTAGAGAAATCCTTGAACTGACTCCCAAGGTCCTGCTCAGATTCCCATGCTTTCTTCTGTATTCCCTTCCTTTACTTGAAAACCAAATAAGTGCATGAGTCACAGAGAAGGACTTTGTCTTAGGCCCAAGAGAATCTTGAAGACTTTGCCATCCATTCATTTAGGAGATTGTGGGCCTGATCAATTCAAAATAACTAAGTGATAATATTAATATCTTAACTGGCACTGGAATGGAAACATTAACCCTGGAGTGGTCTCTATCATATAGTGATAAGCCTTTCTTTTTAAATTCAGATATCTGCCTTTCTTTTGTGTTCCAGCTACCTATAATAAGAGGTATGTATCAAATCACTCTGAGACTACCAGCCAAAAAACTTATATGATGTATATGTTATATGTGTCACTCTATTTTACCCAAAGAAGTCCATTTAAATGTGTTTCAAAGATATGATTGTCATGCTGAAATACCATGTGTGACTTTTGATCTCAAATTTTCTCTATAAAACTATAACTATTGCCTGTTAACATTCTGCAGGAATTCAGCTACTAAAACAATAATAGGTAAGGTATAACAGTTCTCTGTATATACTTTATATTTTAAAGTGCTTGCTGCTTAGGTGAGATTGTAACAGTTAAGCTCGCTGCTCCATCTGAAATATTAATGTCACTGATCTTCTCTTCTGGGTGTTCAACAACTGAGGTTTGGAGGCCAAAGATAAAAAGATAACTGAGAAGAAACATGGGATAGACTTCTGGGAAGATCTCAGAGTGCTAGGCAGCAAATAAATAG
Source organism: Ctenomys sociabilis (assembly GCA_004027165.1). Lineage (NCBI taxonomy): Eukaryota > Metazoa > Chordata > Mammalia > Rodentia > Ctenomyidae > Ctenomys > Ctenomys sociabilis. The sequence continues at coordinate 3,675 of PVKA01020886.1, read as the reverse complement.
CCTCTCTGAGAGTGCATCCAGACACTGGACTATAACAATGAAAGAAAGACAAGAAGAGAAGCAGGCTTCCTGGACCCAGGAAAGATCTGAAGTGAGAATTGAAGACCACAAGGAAAACTTCAATGAAGAAGAAGGAGGTGGCTTGTGGAGCTTTATCCATGAGTTGGGACTTACTGCATGGGTGGAATTTTTCAAACCTGCAGACACACGGTGACTGCTGGCAACACCACAGGCCTCCATGGAAAAATGCAGCTATGGAAGGGAACAGTGGACATGAAGGACTGTACTAGCTGGGGGTGGGTACTGAGGACAGTCATCCCACAGGACAGAGCAATTGGCCAAGAGCCATCTTGGAGAGGGGCCAGCTGAGCTCAAAATATCTGAGTGCAAGCCAGCAGAAAGTATACTGGTGACTTCCAGCTGAATAAGGGCTGAATGTGTCTGGTCTCGGCTTCATTGCCAGGACCCACCCTGAACTTCAGGGAAGATAAAGGTGCAGACTCACTGAGATTATCCACTACCCCACCATAAATGTACTGCTAGCTTGGGGAAATAAATCAACACAGTTCTGACTCTGTCTCCACATATTGACTACCAGTGACAACAGAGATAATGGTCTGAAAGTACATTCTCTCTCTCTCTCTCTCTCTCTCTCTCTCTCTCTCTCTCTCTCTCTCTCTCCCTCCCTCCCTCCCTCCCTCCTTTCTTCCCTCTCTCTTTCTCTCTCACTCATTTTTTTCTTGTTGTAGTTTTTTTCTCCATTTTCTGATCTTAATCTTGTTATGTGCATATATATGGTTTCTAGCTTCTTTCTCATTGTTCTGTTCTATTCTTCCTTTTATTTCTTCCTTTTCTTTTTCCCTCCTGTCTTCTGTAGCACTTTCCCAAAGTTTACATTATTTCCTTTGTCATCTAGCCTTGCTTCTAATCTCTTCCTCTTCTAATTCTCTATTTCTTTTCCCTAACCCCTTTCAAATTTTCTACTTTAAAGATAAGATTCATATCTTGAGGACTTATTTACTGCATATAATTTTGTGGTTTGTTTTAGATTCTGTTATATAACCACAAATCTAGTTCATCTAGTGGTTAAAAGTGACAATAGTTGCCTCAGTTGGTTATTTTCTAGGCGGTATTTGATGCTATTGTTGTAGTTGGTTGTGCAACTTTAGCCAAAGTGACATAATTGTTTTAACCAGCTGTTCTTCCTGGTATTCCAAGACTGAGATTACTTAAGAGTGATAGAAAATACTCTGTCCTAGTGCCAAAGAATAAGGCTATGGGCCTGAAAGGTAGCAACTTCCCCAACAAACTGAAGAGGTAGAATCTTGAAACAAATTCAAAAACAAGATACACCTGGAAGACATCTCTGAGGAGTCATTTCCTAAGGGTGATAAATAGTAACAATCAAACAACTCACCATAGGCAATTTATAAGTATCAATCTAGGAATTAAACTTTTAAAACAAGAAAAAGCCATATGAGGGGCCAGGGAGATGGCTCAGTAGAATAAGTGCTTCCCTGGCAAGCGCAAGGCTCTGAGTTCAATCCCCAATTCTGAAAAGAAAAAAAAAAAAAAAAGAAAGAAAGTAAAGAAAAAGCCACTTAAACAGGATGCAATCCAGACATCCAGTTCACTGAAGGCAAACCTGGGGGAAAATGAAGTAGGATAATCTGAATGCCACCCACCTGACATCTCTGAAGTACTAACAGCAAGGCAAGTGAATGAGGTTCTAGAAAAAAACAAAATCAGAAATAATTTTTCAGGTGACTACAGAGATGACGACCAGAAAGAAAATTAGGGAGCATTCTCCAGTCCTGCCCCACCACCCCAGACCCAGAACAGCCTCCCCAGTGAGTGAGAACTTCCAGGCCTGCTGCACTAGACTTTTCCCAGCGTTCTCCAGTAATGCCCTGCCACCCCAGACCCAGCACAGCCCACCCTGTGAATGAGAACATCCACCATCCTTTTGGGAGCCCTGCAGACCCGCCAAAGCCCAGCCCCGGTGAGTGTGTGAGAAAGCTTCTGTTATCCTACCCCCTCCCACACCCTTCCACGCCCAGCCCAGGCATGTAGGCCTGGGGTGAAACTCTGCAGCTGAAGTCCCTGCACTGAGACTAGGGTCAAAACCACACAACTAATCCAGGAGTACAGCGTCTTGTCAAAGGGGCACAATAGGCTCACCTCCAAGGACAGCAACAGGAAGGAGCTGAGCACAGTAGCCAGACCCAAGCTAGGCACAACTACATGAACTAGAACTTGATATAACAATACTTGAATTTCATAAGGTGCTAAGGTTAGAACTGCACCAAAACTCTACACCAAAGGTCAAAAATCAGACCTATAAGATATGATAAAAACAAGGAGCAAATGCAATCTCAGGCCTCGAGTCCACCAATGATAAGCGCAGAGGACACTAGCTCAGCTGAAATGAATGAATGAATAGAGTCAGAAGCAAAGAAACAACAACAGAAAGGTATAGAAGAATTCAGACCAGAATTAACACCTGAAATAAAAAAATAAATGTTTGAATACGTAGCATCTGAAGTAATGAATCAAATCCAGAAATATGTAGGGGAAACCCAATGCCCACCCGCAACAAGTGCAGAGAAAACTATTCCAGCTGAAACATATGAATTAACAGCATCACAGGCAAAGAAACAACAGCAGAAAGGTAAAGAGGAACTCAGAGAAGAATAATTTCTGAAATAAAAAAATATTTCAAATCATGGCGTCTGAAGTAGAGAATCAATTATGGACATATATGGAGGAAACCCAATTTGGAAAAAAATTCTGCAGTAAAAGAATGATAGCTACCTCTAAAGAAAACATTGACAAAAAAAAGAGGAGATCAGAAATATGAGAGATTCCTTGAATAAGCAACACAGGAAAGAAATAGATCGCATGAAGAAGAGTCAAAGAGATACAGAAGAACTTAAAACCTCAATCATGACTCTACAAAATCATATGAGTGAAAGTGAAGATAGAGTTTCAGATCTTGAAGATGTTGGTGCAACTAGTGAAAAGGTGAAAAAGGATCTCTTAAAAACAATGAGGATGCAGGAAAAAATAATCTATCACCTGCAAGATGATGCCAAGACGAACAATGTGAGATTAATAAAGATCAATGAGAAAGAAGGAGTCAATACAAATGATATAAAAATAATATGGGCAGAAGTAATAGCAGAAAACTTCCCAAATCTGAGGAAGCAATCCAACATTCAGGTAACCTAAGCATATAGAACGCCAAATAACTTCAGCCCAACTAAAAACAAACTGAGACATATAATATTCAAGATCCCAGAAATCCAACACAAGAATAATATACTGAAAGCTGCTAAAGAAAAGAACCAGATCACATTCAAAGGAAAACACATCAGAATTACAGCCAACTTCTCTACACAAACCGTGAAAGCAAGGAGAGCATGAAGCAGAGTTCTTCAAGTCCTGTACGAAAACAAATTCCAGCCCAAACTATTCTACCCTGCAAAACTCTCTTTCAAGTTTGATGGAGAAGTGAAATATTTCCATAACAAAGAACAACTAAAGAATTTCATGATGACAAAGCCATCCTTACACAGGCTACTGAAAGACGTTCTAGAGAGGGACCAAAGTGACCAGAACTCTGCGAATGAGAACAGAAGGAACCCACTAAATTGGGCAAACAATTAAACCAGG
>PVKA01020885.1:0-39564 GCA_004027165.1 Ctenomys sociabilis | reverse complement strand
TTTTGACCTTAGCCTTTTGAGGTCAGTGAAGACTCAGGACATAGGAGAACCTATACTGTAACATCATGCCTTTTTTTTTTTTTTTTTTGTGGAACTGGGGATTGAACTCAGGCCCTTGCACTTGTTAGGGAAGTGTTTATTTCACTGAATCATCTCCCTGGCCCTGAAACATCATATAATTCAGTTGTGTCCCAAATTCTCTGATCAAGGAGCTCATGGGGCCACATATCAATGTGATCAATGACGTAGAGTGTGCCTGAGGAGAGTTGCCTGTAGAGAAAATATTCTCTCAGGCTTTCACAGAGAGCAAATTGGTCAAGCAGTGGCCGTGACTCATCCATAAGGCTGACACTGACAAAGCATGTATAAAATGCAGTACAGGGTTACAGGATAAATCCTGAGGGTACTTGACTGACCTTATCAAATACAAAAGTTACATTTCTTGTTATATAGGTCTTGTTTTATCTTGGTCTTAACCATCCAGCAGAAAAATATAAAAATGAAGGGGCCAGGGAGATGGCTCAGTGAAATAAGCACTTCCCTGGAAAGCGTAAGGGCCTGAGTTCAATTCCCAGTTCCACCAAAAAAAAAAGAAAAAGAAAATTATAAAAATGAGGTATATAAAGTAAAGCTATGTTAATATGCTGAGCTGTGAAAGGCTCAAGTCAACAACTTCTGTGGATAACCCCCTACTCTTGTGGACTGCTGGACTGTGTTGGATTGTTTTGCTGAATTCACACACCTATAGTATTTAGATGCCAGTGGAGTACCCATTTCTGACAGGACTAAACAAAAAAAGGGGATACAAAGTAAGGACCATTTTGTATCTATATATGCAAAACAGTTAGGATACAGCTACTTTCACTTAATTCAATGAGAAGAAAGATTTGTACTAACAGTGTTTGGACAGGATATCCTGTGTGCATCTTGTACTATGGATAACCAAAAGAAGATAACAATGTACAATGTATTAATTATTGAAGCTGTCCTATTAATCAATTTTGAAACTGTCTCATTGCTATTTGTTTCTCAATAAAATAAAAAAAGAACTCAAAAGAAGAAATAAAAGTAGAAAGGTATAGCACAATTAAAAGGAAAGTGAAAACTTAAGGATTAGACAATGAAGTTAGGGCAAGATGTCTGTTTATATGGACAAGATGGTTAAGGCAGTGATCCTGAGAATCTTCAGTAGGTTTTTGAAACTAGAAGCTAATTGGTAGGATTCTCACTGTAACTAACTATATATGCTGATACCTGTGAACTAAGCAACTGCACTGAAGATAGCAATGTGTAATAATAGGGTCATGCTTGGAATGCCTGTCATTCTGGTCTTCTAAATATGTAGTGCTTCTCATCACATACCAATTACTGCTATACTGTCTCTCAAGTAAATGTTTGTTTAAAAAAATGGGTAATAAAACAAGAGACAAAAAAAATGTCACAGGACTATCCTGCTACAATGCTGCATATGGTTAGATTTCTAAATTTCTGTGTAAAAATATGTAATTGTTTATTCCTATTTTTAAAAATATTTTTATTTTTTAAATTTTTTCTTCATATTCTGTAGGGACTTAAAATTTAATATATCAGTACTTGATGGAAAATACCTGTTCCATGTTATGTCTAAGATGTTTGATAGGGGCCAGGGAGATGGCTCAGTGGAATAAGAGCTTCCCTGGCAAGCGCAAGGGCCTGAGTTCAATCCCTGGTTCCGCAAAAAAAAAAAAAAAAAAAAAAAAAAAAAATGATGTTTGATATTCAGACAGATAGTGGGGTTAAGCTCAACTGCCTATGTTGTAGAGTAATAAAAATAAGCTTCTCTTCTGGAGTGTTAACAACTTAAGTTTGCAGACCAAAAATTAGAGAAAAAGAAGGGCTGTAAGGACAGACAACATTTTGGCCTAAGCCTTTCAAGGTCAGTGAAGACTCAGGATGTAGGAGAACTTGTACTGTAACATCATGTAACTCAGTTGTATCCCAATTTTTCTGATCAAGGAGAGTATGAGGCCACAGAGAAAAGTGACTGATGATGTAGAGTGTGCCTAAGGAGAGTCACATGGAGAGAAAACGTTCTCTCAGGCTTTTTCAGAGAGCAAATTGGTCGAGCAATGGCCGTGACTCATCCACATGGCTGACACTGACAAAGGATCTACAAAATGTGATACGGAGTTTCAGGATAAACCCTGAGGAGATTTGACTGACCTTATCAGATACAAAAGTTATATTTCTTGTTATATAGGTCTTGCTTTATCTTGGTCTAACCATCCAGCAGAAGAGTATAAAAACAAAGTATGAAGAGTAAAGCCATATTAATATGCTGAGCTGTAAAAGGCTGAGGTCCACATCTGACATGGCCAGTCCTACAGAAAACCCACTACTATTATGGACTACTGGTCTATGTTGGAATGTTTTGCTGAATTCATGATAATTTAAATGATAATAGAATACCCTTCTCTGACAAAACTAAACAAAAAAAAAGGGGATACAAAAGGACCATTTTGTACTTGTATATTCAAAATAGTTATTTTCTCTTAATTCAATGCAGAGAAAGATTTGTTCTAGTAGTGATTGTGGATAGAATATCATATCTGCATCTTGAACAATGAATAACCACTAAGACAACAATATGCGAGGTAGTAATTATTGAAACTGTCCTACTAATTGATTTTTAAACTATGTCATTGCTGTTTGTTTCTCAATAAAATTATAAAAAAAATTTCACCCAGGCTGACATGGAACTTTGGGTTCCCCTGCCTTATCCTCTAAGTAGCTAGAATTGTGGGACTTATAAGTACCCCAACCTCATTATGGTCAGAAGCTTATAAACTGTATTCTCAGGGAAAAGTTACTGGAATTCTCCCAAGTAAATTCCAGTCTATCACTTCCAATGTAACCTTCCTTGAGAAAAAGAGGTAGAGGCTTATCTGCAGTTGTGGAGAGCCAAGGGACCCTAACTCCATGTGGCAGTAAGACCAACAGGAACAGGGGCCATGACTCAGGGCCCAAACTGGGTTTTATAAAAAAAAAAAAATTAACTGTATTTTATTACTCATGAGGAGGGGAGTGGCTTCAGGGTTGAGTGTCTGTGCTAATGGAGGGTGACTGTATGGGTGTTGTGAGCTGGGCTGGGTAGAAGGCACAATGGCCCCTCTGCAATATGCAGAGAGAGGAATGAAAACATAGTAGAGGATTCCTGGAATCCTCTAAGTTTGGAAGAATCTGTATAACACAGTCTGAGGAAGTACCTTGTGTTTTAGATGGGCTGCTTCGGCTCTGAGGCTGACCTTAACTGGCCTGGGACAGCACTGCCTCTCTCTGGAAGCTCCATCCCAGCCACACCATACCAGCTCACAAGTAGTAGGAGGGAGCTATAGGTGGGGTTGCATGGAGACCTGTGTCTGTGTTTCAAAGGCTACACCTGGACCCATTTGCATTGCTGAAAGCCAGTCCAGGGAGTTGGACATCACCCTATACAGCTCTGCCTATCAGTAGATGTGAGTAGAGCAAAGGTGAACTGACGTGGAGGACAGTTGTCTTCTTCCAGGAGAGCTGTCTCACTGTCCTCCATGGGAGTGAACCCCTGGGCATGGCTGAACTTTCATTACTTGATTTGTGTAGTATTTCTATGGTTCATCTCCTTACTAATGGAAAGTAACAAAGATGAGGAAGCATTATCATGTTTATTTAATCAGTAAACATTTGACATCTGTAGGCCCAGAAAATGGGCTGCTGTAATGTTTTTAGCCAAAGCAGCTTTTTTGTTTTTGCTTATTTAAGATAGGGTCTTGCTATACAATTCAGGCTGCCTTGACCTATATATCCCAGGCTGGCTTTCAACTCTTGGCAATCCTCCTGCTTCAGCCTCCCAAGTGTGGAGATCATAGGTGTCCGCCATCCCAAAGTAGTCTTGGAGTCCCTGTCTGCCTCAGAGTGAACACAAATCCCAGGCTAAAGGCCCAGCCAGGACTGTGTTTGTCCTCTTTCCCTGTGGTGGTTCTGAGTGTTACATCCTGCACCACCCCCTTCCCACCATTTCTTCTCCTGAATCTTGGGCAAAAATGGACAGAGATCTCTCTTGTTTCAGGAGTCCCCGAGGTGCCTGAGAAGCCTGGTTCCCCAGGACCCTGAGAGCTGCTATCCACATGCCGCAAAGGCTGTCAACTAGTCAGCTTCCTGAATGGCTGGATCTGGCCCTCTGCAAGCTCAGGCCCTGGAAGGTAACCCCAAAGTGCGCCACCTGCTGGGATTGTGATGGTTGCGTTGCTGCTTTCTAAACACGGGGGCTCTAGTGACTAAACAGGAGGAGATTCTGAAATGGATATAGTCTGTGACATTGAAGCAAACCTGGGGGGCAGGGGTGAGGGGAGACAAGCAGCACTCCTCATTACAAAGTGCAGGCCACCTGCAGGTTGCAGAGAATGATTTCCAGTCCTCCCCACAGCAGGGCTGCTTTCCACTGCATCAAGAAATGTGCTGCAGGAAGCAGGCAAGGAGAACAAGAATGCATATTTATTGGGAACAGTGGGAATATGTGTTGTAGGCAGCTGAGTTAGAAATATTAGATGCAGTCAGACAAGGATAGGCCCTCAAAGGAGACAGCATGGAAGACAAGATAACTTGCAACTGTAAGAGAGACTGAGAGAAGGGCCAGGGAAATGGCTCAGTGGAATACACACTTCCCTGGCAAGCTCAAGGGCCTGAGTTCAATCCCTGGTTCTGCCAAAAAAAAAAAAAAAAAAAAAAAATCAATAGATTATAACTTGGTAATCACTTTAGGGCCAGGGAGATGGCTTAGTGGAATAAGCACTTCCCTGGCAAACACGAGGGCCTGAGTTCAATCCCCGGTTCCACAAAAAAAAAAAAAAGAGACTGAGAGAGATGAACATTCCTGCTGTGAGCCAGATATAAAGACCAAAGATCTTTTTTTTCTTTTTTACAGAACCGGGGATTGAACTCAGGCCCTTGCACTTGCCAGGGAAGTGCTTATTCCACTGAGCCATCTCCCAGGCCCAAGACCAAAGATCTAATGAATGCTTACCTCCCTAAAGATAAAGATAAGCATCCAGGATTAATCAAGGTATGAGTTTGCTTTTCTTTCGTATATATATTCTGGATTGGGACTTGTTTAAGTAACAGATTTCTATGCTTTATTTATTACATATTTAGTACAGGGTCTACAGCGTCTACAGGATCTCACTACACAGATCAGACTCATAGTGATTCTCCTGTTTTCAGCCTCCCAAGCACTGGGATTACAGGCCCATACCACCAATGCCCAGTCCCAATGTGTCTCAGCATGCCCCAGGGGTAGGGCCAGTATAGCACAGCAGGGATCGAACCCTGATCCCTGAGTCTGCCTAAGCAGATCCTTTAGTCTCCTGAACTATCTGGCTGGCCCTATGCTTCAGATTTTGATATATGTCTTTGCTCATTACTTATAAGGGTTTATGCTTTTTCTCATATAGTTCTGTTGAAATGTTGGTAAATCTAAGTTAAAATATGTTATGATATTTCTTTCTTTTTTTTTTTTTTTTTTTTTTGCGAAACCAGGAATTGAACTCAGTCCCTTGCACTTGCCAGGGAAGTACTTATTCCACGGAGCCATCTCCCTGGCTCCAGGTTATGATATTTCTTTAATGTGAGATTTTATGACTGTTTTGTACTTGTATGTGTTGCAGTTGAACTAGTTGCTAAATGTACTGGCATTCCTTGCTTGACTTTATTTTTCTGAGTATTTCATGAAGTTTTAATAACCTTATAATACCATCAAACATGTACCACATATGTCCTTAATTGCAGTGACACACTTTCTCATCTAAATGGAACCTGAGGTAAAAGGTGTACACTGGATAAAGAATAAAAATATTCAGTGGGTTGTGCAAGGCACAAACACAGGCTCACAAGGCACTTGGTTGAAAGAGCCCTTGGAGAACAGGCACAGAATCAGGCCAGCTGCAGACCCTGGAGGGGCTGACAGGTTACCCAGAGCAGAGTGTCCTGAGTTCCAGCCTTTGAGCTCTACCCAGGATTGGTTCGAGCAGGTAGGGGATAAAGCTAGGGTGACAGCTGGTTCCAAGGTTACAATGCTATTTGTGGCACATAAAATACTTTCAGTAAAATCTTGTTGAATAAATTAAATGAATGAGGGGGGTAGGAAAGGAATCTGGCCAACTCCTGGGGCCTTTTAGCCTGGGACAGAGAAGCAAAGGGTGGAACACCTCCATCCCTTGAGAGGTAGCCAGTGCTGATAGCACCAACAAGGGCAAGTTCTGGGCACACCAGCTATAGTGCTTGAGGAGAAAAGCCCCATTCCTGCCAACATGGCTTGTATGCAGTTGGCACTCCTGACCCCCTAGTGCCAGGCCTTCTCATCTTGTTCCCATGGCAAACCCTTGTCGCTGGGTCTGTGCTGACTGTAGGACCCCATTCACTTCTCCCTTTCCTGGCAAAACGCCCTCATTCTTAGCTTTAAGGAAGAAGCTCCAAGCCAACTGAATCATGCGTCTGTTCTGAAGCGGCTGACTTCACAAGCGAAGAGACTCCTGAGCCCATCCACCTGGGTTCCACCCACCAGCTCAGGTTCCCAGTGGCAGCTAGGGTGCAGTCAGCAGCAGTAGCAAAGGCGCAAAGCCAGACCTGCAAGGAAGCACATCCTTCCCACAGCCAGCCACATGTGTAATGAGATCTTGGTAGGCAGCCAGGGGCCATAAACCACCCAGGTGGCCACCAGCAGAACACTGTCACTCTGGAGGAACACCAGATGGATAGTGGCTCGGCCTCTGGTGTCACCCTCAGACACGTTGAACCAGGAAGGATAGAGGATGGTGGCCACCATGCTCTGGTACAGCCACGTGGAGCCAGGGTCCTGCATAAACTCTGTCTGTTGAAGCCAGACCCAGAGCAACAGCACCACCCACAGGCCCAGGAAGTTCAAGGCCTTATGGGGGGGGGGGGGCGCAGGTTCCACCGAAGTAGACAACAGAAGCAGCCCAGCCCAGGCGGAGCTTGGGGGGCAGGCAGGCAGGCAAAGCCGGTGATAGTCCAGCAGCGCCCATGAGATGCTCACAAAAGATGTGCCGACCTCAAACCACTGGCAGTACTCAGCCTGGCCGCTCTACAGCATGACGGTCTCCGAGAAGGTCTTAAAGAACCGCTTATGTCCATGGAGAGGAAGTTAGGGTTGGCCAAGTCGAACTCCGAGGGCTTTGCCTGCTGCCACACCAACAGCCCCTGCTGTAGCCCCGGCAGGCACCTGCAGGGCATTGCTTCAGGCTGCTGGCCCATTGGGGCAGCACGTGAGCAGTGAGGCGGGGCGGTCGCTCCTCGCCCTCCCCGAGGGCGGTGCTCACCTTTACAGATAGCCAAGCTGCAGCAGGTGTAGCAGCAGGGGGCGAGGGCGGGCCATATAGGCCGGCAGGGTCAGAGCGCAGCCACAGCCAGCTGAAGAGCTGCAGTGTGGCCCAGGCGAGGCCCAGCAGCGCCAGAACCAGCGTGGCCCACAGGTAGTAGCAGCACAGCGCAGCGCGTACTGCCCGGCGGCCCACAGGTCGGGGCCCAGGTCAAGCAGAAAGGCGGCGGTGCCCAGCACGCCCAAGACCAGGTCTTGCAGGAGAGCAGCTTGGGGAGACCAGGGCATGGTCAGCCTGCCTTGGTGCCTTCCCCCTTCCCTTGGGACCAAGTCGTGTGCCGACCCCTTGACTTTAGATAATAGTGCGAGAGAGTGTAACATTAGAGTATCTTCTAGTGGACTTTGTATAAACTTCTGTAAAATGGGTCTTTTAAAATCTAACTCAGACTTAGAAAATACACATGCCTGTATGATAAAACACACGACTCCCTTCACCAACTTAATGACATTAGGCCAGTGACTGTTCTTAAGACGTGCAGGACAGGTTTCACTGGAACACATTGGCTCTGATCCCCCTCTACATGTTGGAGGAAATGTCAAGGCTTCTCTGCTTCAGTTTCCTTTCTTTGATGTTACTCCTAATTTTTCCTGTCTCTTTGTACTTTCCTTTTTAGAGTCATGTAAAATTAGAAAAACTCTAGACTGTTCCAACTAAGTGAAGCCCATACAAAATGAACATTTTTTTTTTTTTTTTTTTTTTTGTGGAACCGGGAATTGAACTCAGGCTCTTGGGCTTGCCAGGGAAGTGCTTATTCCACCGAGTCACCTCTCTGGCCCCCAAGTGAGCATTTGTTAACACCAAAGACAAGAAGTCATTCTAGAGAAAGGACACACTCTCTCTGAGGATACAAAGGAGAGCACACGTAAAAGCCAGGTTCTGGCTTAGTGTTCTGGGCAGGTCTTCCTTGGGAGGCTACACCTGAGGTACAGTGAAGAGAACTGACTTCTGGATGACACCAGAAGGAGCTGTCTCCAAAAGCAACACACTTACGGGGCAAAACATATTTAGTCTAAGGGAGAATCACCAAGCTTTCCTCTTCTCCTAGGCTATCTAGTTATCATTTAGGTGCATAAGAGATAAGTTGTGGACTTAAAAACCTTTACCGTAAAGTGCTAGGTAATCATGTTCAGGCTTTTCACTGTCCTTTATAGAGCTTTGACCAACCGTGGTTACTCTGCCAGCTAGCAAATGCTCATAGAGCAGCTGCCACTCTTTGAAGCAGAGGATAAGTTTCCCCAGCATCTCTTTGGTGAATCTCCATTGAAGCCAATGGCTGATGGAATGTTGACCAGACAGACAGCTGGATTCCTTTCTGGAGACTGATTTCTGGTTTGTGGGCCAATAGAAACTGAGAACACCTGAGGGGTAATGGCCAGAGCTATACTCTGGTGGATACCCAAAGGTTCCTCAGTGGAAGCTGGCTCTTAATCACTGAAAGAGCAGCCAACGCACAGAACTATGGCTAAAGACTGTGGTGATTTTATAGCATTGTGAGCACTTCACGTCCATGAAGTAGGAATTGGGTACAGTACCCTCAATCAAGATGAGTGGGAAGCCATCCTAACACATTTTGGATAAAAAAAAATCTCCACTTACTATACTTTTTTTGGGGGGGGAGGGCAGGAACTGGGGATTGAACTCAGGTCCTTGGGCTTAGCCGGGGAAGTGCTTATTCCACTTAGCCATCTCCCGGGCCCCAAACTATGGTACTTTTATCTTTGCTAGTAAACTAGGAATTCTCCTTAAGCCTTTCAGTGGAACCACTTAATTAGCCACTCTTTTAGAAATTAGGCTGAGGCAGCTTCAACAGTTTACATTCCACAGCAGCTACCTGGGGAATGATTTACATCTGTGCCTTACATGTTAACTAAGAGTAAGAAGGAGAGTTCCGTCCGCCTTAAGGTGTTTTTACCAACATGTAAAGTGTAGTTTCTAGTTGATAAATACAAGTTTAACCTGTGTGTTTCCAATTTAAATCTTGCCTGATTACTAAAAATGTTTACCTAGGTGATTAGATAGAAACCACAAGTGTCTAGATACTTGGCTCAGTGTGCAGCACCAAATTCCTCTAATCAATTATTCTTTCTCTATTTTTTCTTTTTTTTTTCTTTTTTCTGTCTTTTTTTTTTTGAGACAGGGTCTCACTATGCAGTTCAGGCTGGCCTTAAGCTCACTTTGTAGCTCAGGCTGGTCTCGAACTCACAACAATCCTGCTGCCTCAGCCTCCTGAGTGCTGGGATTACAGGCATGTGCCACCATGCCCGGCTTTAATTATTCTTTTTCTAAAAGTGATCTTTGTACTCTGAAAAGTGCTCTGCTTCCAACTCATCTTTTTATGCAATAGTGATGCTTCCTTCTGTAGACTTTTCTGTCACCAGACAAATTGTAATTTATACTCACAAATAGTAAGAGTAAGTGCACGGTTCTTGAGATGTTTTGGGAGATAAAATCACACACCAATTCAAGGGTGGAAAGGCTGGTTGGATCTTGTCTCCCCTCTCCAAATGAGTATCTTTTCATGCTCTGGAGTGTTCTACCCAAGGAACTCCTTGAGGAGGAATCATTTTGAAATAAGGTGGGCATGCTCAAAATCTTTCTTTTGTATTCCAGATATGGGGATGTCACAGTCAAAGTCTCTTACTCCTTTAGAATGCACCATTATGCACTGGAAGAAATTTGATCCTTATATGCTGAAAAAGAGCTGCTTAATATTTTTCTGCACATGTGTGCAGCCTGTGTACCCCCTAGAGCCAAAATATAATGCAGAGGGAAGTATCAATTATGAAAAGAATGTTCAGATTTTGTTGGCATTGAGAGATAGTCTTTATTATTTAGTTTTGAAATAGAGATGTGAGCTACAGGAGAACAAGGAAGCTCAGCTGCCTAAAGGCATTCACTACCCTTGAGCCTAAGGACAAGACAGCCTTCTTCACAACCTCACTCACCACTAGGAAGGCAAGAGGTTGCCCTGCTTGCTTCCTAGTCTACAAGGTACACTTCTAGACCAGCTGTAATCCAGGCCTCTACAGGGCCACACCCACTCACAGCTGAGTTTATGCAAGATCCTCAAGGATAATATCCTTTACAAGAAGTAAATGTACAATTTGGAACTTCTAGAGTTCATGTACCTTTTTCTCTCAATGACCTAAAACATAAAGTCATATCTTGGAAAAATTTTAGGTGGCCCTGATAAGTAATTGAGGACTTTAGAAGCCACACTCAGACTTATAAACTGGATTGAAAATATGTAATGTTAATTTTAAATCAAACATTGAAAAAAATAAATCAAACATTGACTTCCAGTGAGAGACAAGCAGCATTACAAGCTGTTATTGCATTTGGAGGTGAATATCATATTGTTAATTTTAAACAGCCAAAAGATAGACAGCCAGTGGGGCTACCTATTCCCACTGGATCCCAAGCAGTTCCTACCCAAGACCCCTGCTGGCCTAATAGCCAGGCAGAAGATAGGAAGAGATGTTTTCTTTCAAATATGTATTTTTGAAGATCTAAAAACCCTAAGACCAAGCCTTTTAGTTATTTTAAATTTTCAACTACTTATCATGAGAAAATTGACCATCACCCTATTTTCTCAGAACACTTAATAGAGGAACTGGTAAAATACACTTCCCTAGATCCTAATTCAATAAAGGGACAGATTGCTCTTACTGATAAGTTCTTTACTCGAATGAGCTCCATATATTAGAAAAGAGCTACAAAAGATAGCTTTTGCTCCAGACAGCTCACTTGATACTTTAGTAAAACTGCCTCCTTAGTATTCTATAATCAGGACTGGTAGAAAACCAGGGAGAGAAAACAAAGATACCGAGGAAAAAAACAGGTGCCTTTGCTGCAATGCTAAGAGAAATAGACTCTAAGTCTGATTCTTCGGGTTCCAAGAAGAACTCAATTACTACTTTCATCTGCTACCATTGTCAAAAGCCAGGCCACCTTAAGAGGGACTGCGGTAAGAGGCTCCCAAGCCATGCCCTGACTGCCAAGGCAGCCACTGGAGGGGAGACTGCCTCCTGAGGTGGAAGCCCCAGAACTCAGACTCAAATTCCTAAGTGGTCCAGCAACACTAAAGGGCTGTGGGGCTGCCTCCTCCCTCTGGCCAGAATGTTATTTGTACCTGTCATCTGCAGGGAGAAGCCCAGAGTAATCATGCCTAGAGGCAAAATTCAGCCTATTACCAGACACTGGCACAGGTCTCTTTGCCCTTCTCCAACCCTGACCTTCCTTCCAGTCATCGTACCTCAACAGAAACAGTCATTAGAAAATACCTCGCTTAAGCTATCACTGAGATAACTTTTTCTTCATCCATTCCTTTTGGTTATGCCTAAAAGTCCAGCTTTCATCTTAGAGAGATTTTGTCCTATGTAAATACTATAATATATATTTAGTTTCTCAACTAATCAAAATGATGCTTTTACAGATGTAACATATATTGTTCATGTACAAAGACTTAAATGGTATTTCATTGGTCAAAACACATCCCCCAAGGGCAGGTAAATCCTGTCAGGGAGAGCCGTGGAGATGGCTCAGTAGAATAAGCACTTCCCTGGCGAGCACAAGGGCCTGAGTTCAATCCCCGGTTCCGCCAAAAAAAAAAAAGTCTGAAAAACACTGACTATGCAGTGTCCAACAGCTTTGGGCCTATGAAAAGGGTCAAGCCTTGTCTTTGGAACATAAAACTCACAGCCCCAGTGTTAAAAGAAAAATCCCTCAGCAGGGCCCCTTGTTTACACCCATGGGCCATATCCAAAACACTGAATGGGATATTGGTTTAATTAACAAAATACTCTCTTACTGTAAATATTCTGTGAATTTCTAAATCTTTAGTTTAAAAGCAAAGTTAGTAAGCTTTTTTTTTTTTTTACCTTTTTTTTTTTTTTTTTTTTTTTTTTTTTTTTTTTTTTTTTTTTTTTTTTTTTTTTTTTTTTTTTTTTTTTTTTTTTTTTTTTTTTTTTTTATGGAACCGGGGATTGTGTGCTTGCCAGGGAAGCGCTTATTCCACTGAGCCATCTCCCAGCCCCAAAGTTAGTAAATTTTGAGTTCAAAAACATACAAGTAAAAAAAAAAAAACACTTGCTGATGTGATTGTTTTCTCGCAAGATGTAACTAGGAAAATCTGCCAAACTGTATTTGTATTACTTAAAATAATTGACAGTGAAAAATAAAGGTATTAATCTGGTTTTCATAAGTCATTAAATGTAAAGATAATTATAATAGACGAACTTATAACAAAATGGCTAACTCCATCAATAAAGGGATCTAAGAGAAAGTGGGTTACAATTGCTATCTCTTAAAAGTTTTTAAACTTACCTGTCAGCTCTAATGCTCATACTTTTTTTTTTTTTTTTTTTTTTTTTGCGGCCTGCTCAGCCCACGCTGGGGGGCATGGCTGGTACAGCACGTGGTGCTGGGGATCAGATCACAGTCCCCTGTGACTGCCTAAGCTTGCCTCAGCAGGTGCTTTAGATTGCTAAGCTATCTCCCTGGCCCTAATGCACATACATTGATTATACATGTTTAATCTCTCAGAAAATTTGTTCTTTCCTGGAAGACACCAAAGCCCAGGTAATCCTGTAGGTAAAATCTATAACAAACCAGCTTGATTACTTTTACTAGGATCCACCGGATCTCGTCTAGAGAGATGCATATTAAGGTCTTAACCAACTATACTCAATTGCCTACATCAATATGGCATATGCTGCTCAGTGGGCCCCAGATAGCCACATAAGCTCCAGAAGTTAGAAAGATTTGCAGGAATGTCTTTGTCTTAGTTGATAGAAATTGCTTAGAAAGTCTTTCATAATAGGATGCAGAATGGAAGTACAGACAGAAAAAGAGAAAAATGAGGCTAGCAGCCCACATAGGAAGGAAGGCTAGTCAGGAAATGTTGTATGTCATGGGTCAGTGCTGAAAGAAATGACGAGAAGACCGGATGAAAGTAGCTTTGGAGGTCTCACTGAGATGAGTCTCTCCAAGTGAGCCCAGAGCCTCAGAAGCATCTCACATTTATTGAGGGGTAAAGGCAGGCTAAGAAATGTGCGTAATTACTTAAGTGAATACAGGCTACTATCTCTACTGACTTCTACCATTTGCCTAACACTAGGTTCACACAAATGTTAGCTGATAACATCCCAGCAAGGGATCAAAGAATGGGGTGTCAGGAGGAGAAGCTGTTATCTGCAACCTTGAATCCTAGCTTTCCGGGAATTTACAAGTGCAAGACAGCAGCTCTCCCTGGGCTCTGTATATTGCTCCCTGCTTTCTTCGGACATTAGGCTTTTGTCTCAGATCTATATTTCTATAAGGAAATAAGGAAAAATTCATGCTTCCCTGGATCCAAACAGAGAAAAGGGAAATTTCAAGCCAAAATATCCAAAGCTGCTAGAGAGGGAAAGAAGAACGTGTTTGTGATGGAATCAGAGGAAGTTTCAGATTGATGAGGTTATGGATCCCTCTCGCTCAGCTCCAGGGAACCCATGTTAGCTGCCAATGTAGGGGAAAGCCTGTTAGCCTTCTGATAGATGCTCATGCTGATTTAGCAGTAGTTACCCAGCTGGTGGCCCCACTTGCAAACTGGAGAGTGCTCACTGTTTTCTAAAAGCTTGGGCAAAAGATAGTCCCCTAAGTCTGACAATCCATGTGCCCCCAGTAATAATAGAGGTGGTGAGACATGCAAGGCCAATTTATTTGGGACAATACCCAATAGCTGTGGAAGCTAGAAAAGGGATTAAACCCCACAATTAAAGACTGCTTGAAGCAAGAATATTGAGAAAATGTCACTCCACCTAGACCATGACCTTTTTGCCAGTCCCCAAGCCCAGGATAAATAAATATTGTCCAGTCCAGGACTCGTGGGCTGTCACTGCTATGGTTGTTACCCTACAGTGCCTAATAATCCTTACACTGGTCAGTTTGCTTCCTCCCACTTGAACTTGTATTGGACCTGAAGCCTGCATTTTCTGTATTCTATGGATTGCTGTATCTCAAGACTTGTTTGCTTTTGAATGAGAGGATCCAGAGGGGAGAAGAAAATGCCAACTAACTTGGTCAAGGCTCCCGCAACAGAAGTTGTGGATATTATTATTAAATAAAAAGATATGTTAACTATAGATAAGAGGTTTTTTGTTTTTCAAATTCTTCTTATAAGAACTTCAAAAATTTCTGACTAGTCTTTTTATAATTACAAACTTAAAAGTTATTATTCCAGATTCTGCTAAAGTTTCAATAACTGTTCAAGATATTAGACATCAAATCAATATGTCAGATGCTGAAGTCTCCTGGACCTTGTCTTTATCATATTTATGGGCTCCTTGTAGAAATCATTTTTTTTGTTTGTTTGTTTTGGCGGAACTAGGGATTGAACTCAGGCCCTTGCGCTTGCCAGGCAAGTGCTTATTCTACTGAGCCATCTCCTTGGCCCAGAAATCGTTGTATTCATAATTACCTGTTGATCTTATTATTTGACCCCAGACTCAAAGCTATACATCTACCCAAGATAAAAGTGACTGCAGTATATTGAGGGCCTTCAGACAGAACCTTTGGAGAGTATCTCTAACTGCCAGTCTACAACTAGGACTTCTTTCAGCCTGAAGAATCCAGAGTGGTCATCATCTATCATTCCTTCATGGCAGTTTGTGTTACTTCTTCAGAGGAGGGAATGTTGTAGGCAGCTGAAATAGATAGAAATATTATAGGCAGTCAGACAGGGCTAGACCCTCAAAGGAGATAGTGTTATAGGCAGTTTAGTTAGTTAGAAATATTATAGGCAGTCAGACAGGGACAGGCTCTCAAAGGAAATAACACAGGAGACAAGATATCTTGCAACTCTGGGAAGGACAGATGCTCTCCGCCATGGGCCAGACCTAAAGACCAAAGATCAAACAAATGCCGACCTCCCTAAAGATTGGCACCTGAGATTGACCATCACCCTGTGGGAGACCAAAGAATCATTAATTCGACTACTGCTGGATAGCTACTCCATAAAATCCTATTCTATATTCATGCCTGCTTGCCACATGACTCACTTCCCTATTTGTTCCTGAACTTAATTTTTACCTGAGCAATGGTGCTTGTAATCCCATTGGTTGACCATAGTTTTGTCCCACCCCACGTCCACCTAAGCGAGTTCCCATGTCTTCACCACCTTAGACCCCCCTCACCACATGGTTTTAATCTGTAAAAGTCCCTGGAAGAGACAACTTCCTGAGGAACTACCCCCTTGGGCCCCCTCCTGTCCCTCTCTCGGACAGGAGCTTTCTTTCTCTCAATGAATCTATTCTGCTCATAACCTCTGTTTGTTCCTAAAAGTCATTCTTCGGTTTTAGAGAACATGAACTTGTGCAGGTCAGATCGAGAGATCATTTTTCCCTATGCCATTTGGAGGTTCCCTATATCGTGTGGAGGTCACCCACCTGAGATCAGTTTCTCTGCCTGCATCAATAGCATGGAAGACAAGATACTTTGGAACTATGAGAGACGGATGCTCCTGCTGTGGGCCAGACCTAAAGACCAAAGATACAACAAACGCTCACCTCCCTAAAGACAAGCATTCAGGACTGATCATCACCTTGAGGAAGCCATAAAGAGTCACTAAGAGTCACTAATCCAAGTACTACTGGCTACCGGATCAGCTCCTGTTCTATATTCATGCTCACTCGCTACCTGACTGGTTTCCCCAGTTGGTCCTAGATTTAATCAATTTTACCCGAGCAATTGTGCTTGTTAGTTGGCCATAGTTATGTCCCTCCTCAGTGTGAGTTCCCACGTTTTTCACCTTAGATTTGCCTCACCACATGGTTTTGCTCCATAAAAATCCCTGGGAGTGGCAGATTCTTGGGAGCAACCCTCTCAGGTCCCTCTTGGACAGGAGCTTTCTTTTCCCCCAACAAATATATTCTGCTCTTAACCCTGTTGTTTCTAAAATTCATTCTTCAGTTTTAGAGAACACAAACTTGGCCCAGGCCCAGTTATCTTTCAGGCTGGGAGTTTCATTCCCCTATATCGACAGCAGAAAATCCCCAAACTCCCACCCAAGAGTCAGGACCTGTTTTTCTGAGAATGATCCCACTCTGTTTGTGCTGTCAATGTATCAATCAGCCTCCAAAATCCTGATCTTTCTACATTTCTGCTTGTCTTGCAGGAGTAGTGGGGAATATGGGCATATGGGATACAGGAATAGTGATATAGGGGAATGAAACTCCCAACCTGAAAGAGAGAGAAGGAGGACCTGACCAGGTTGCCCAGGAATCTGCTGTTTCTAGGGATATATATATATATATATATATATATATATATATATATATATATATATATATATATATATTTGTGTGTGTGTGTGTGTGTGTGTGTGTCAAGTTCAGCCACAGTTCAGTGGGGCTGGCACAGCAAGTAAACTGAACAGCAGTCCTTGTGCACTTGTTTAAGCTTATCTAAAGAGGCACTTTAGGCCGCTGGGCTATCTCACCAGCCTCTAGGGATTTTTATGGAGCAAAACCATGTGGTGAGGTGGGTCTAAGGTAGAAAACATGAGAAGTCACACATGAGGTGGGACACAACTATGGTCAACCAATATGATTATAAGAAGTACAATTGCTCAGGTAAGGTTGATTAAATCAGGGTCAAATGGGGAAGTGAGTCAAGTAGCAAGCAGTCACAACTATACACTACACAACTATAGAACAGGGGATCTTCCTGTTGGGGTTTGGTTAGTGGCTCTTTCAAGGTGATTGACACCTATTTAGAATATCAACCCTGATGTCCATCCCTAAGGGAAGTATGTTGCTGGATTTGTTTACTCTTTCATGGAGCAGTCTGGCCCACAGCTGGAGTGCGTCTCTTCCAAAGTTACAAGGTCATCTTGTTTTCTGTATTGTTTCCTCGAGGGCCTAGACCTGTCTGACTCCCTATATTTCTTTTTGTTTTTCTTTTTTCTGTCTTTTTGAGACAGGGTCTCACTATGCAGTTCAGCCTGGCCTTAAACTCACTTTGTAGCTCAGGCTGGTCTCAAATTCACAACAATCCTCCTGTCTCAGCCTCCCAAATGCTGGGATTATAGGCCTGCACCACCACGCCCAGCTCTTTTTCTTTTTTAAAAGAAGTATTTATGTATTTGGTACACGGTCTTGCTATGTAGCTTGGACTTATAGTGATCCTACTTTCTCAGCCTTCTCAGTGCTGGGATTACAGGCATGCACCACCATGTGCTGTTTCAGGGCCAACCCATTGAACCGGGGGTTCTGGGGCTAGCATGGCATGTGGTACCAGGGATCAAACCTGGGTCCTTGCGCTTGCCAGGTAGGTACTTAGACCGCCAAGCTATCTCCCCAGCCCTACCTATAATATTTCCATCTAATTTAGCTACCTACAACAATAGTACAACTGGGACTGTCATACTGCTTAAGCTCTGGGGATGAGGTTATGCTCTCAGCGCAGGTTCTTCAGGTGGGTTTCCTTGGGGTATGAGGACTTTTCTTGGTCGGGGAGCTCCTGCCAATCACTTTCTTCCCCAAACAAGTGAGGACTCATCAGAGAGGAAAGCCTTGCTCTGGTCCACACAGGTAGTGCGTCCTGTGTCAGACTGAGTGTCATTGTCCCCTGAGCTTCCTGAGGAGCCCACGGAGGACACCTCGCTGCTGCTCTTTGGCATCTGCTGAAAAGTGAGTTGTGTTAGCTCAGTGTCATTGCCCCACAGAGCAGTCAGTGGTCACTCATTGGTGGATGGCAAATCCTTTACTAGGAATAGCCCAACTGTAAATGCCCAGTTTCCAAATCAGCACCAAAGCACAATGATCCTAAAAAAATTCTTTTTGGGGGGACATAGTGATTTGGTCTTGTCTTCCTCCTGACCCTCCGTGCTCCATGGTGTTTTCCCTGCATTTCCTGACTCCTGTCCTTCCTCTTCCTTTTATCTCCTGCACATCCCTTCAGTGCCCAAGGTCCAGCCCTGAGTCACAGAAGGTAGTGACTCCCATGCTGTCTGGCCTAGCCGCCCCACCTGGCCTATCCCTCCTCTCCCGGGAGGCCCCGTGTGCTCACCTCAGTAGGCTCATTGTCCTGGAGCATCCTCTACATTCCTGGGACTTGAGTCACTTTTGTTCTTTCCTGCAGTGTGCACATAGGCAGGTCCTCCTGTGTGTGCTGTTCTTCCCCGGGGACCAGAGCTGGATGAGAGGGGCAGCTGCTGCCCACTGGAAATCTTCCCAAATGTTTCCTGTAAGAGGAGGGCATCAGTTTTGTGGCAGTGCTGTGTGTCAGGTTCCTGTAGTTCCTTGTCATCCTGCAATTTTTCCTCCTCCTTCAGGTCTTCACCATGCCGTTTTCTATCATCCTCATTAGAATCAGGCAGTGTGTAGTTGTAGGATGCTTCCTTCACCTGAACTTGTTGGTGAAGCTCAGCACACTGCTCTTCATCACTCTGGGTTTCTTGGTTGTCCTTGCTTTCTGCACGCTTCTTTTCTTGCTCTGATTCAGTGTCCATGCCCTCATGCTGGGTATCACAGTTGTCCACCTGTTTATAAGCTTCCTGGCATTCATCTTCACTGCTCTGTACTCTTTCCCTTTTCCTCATCTTTTTTTTTTTTTTTTTTTTTTTTTGTATTTTAGGACAGAGTCTATAAGGTCTCACTGTTTAGACTGGACTGTAGTGATCTGCCTGTTTACAGCCTCTCACGTGCTGAGTTTACAGGCCCACACCACCACGACCACGCCCAGTCTTTTTTTTTTTTTTTTTTTTTGTAATCCTCATTGTTATTATCTGCATTTTCATGTTTCTCTGTAGGTTCAGAACAGACAAGCTGAATTACAGGCCAGCCATCAAAGGGGTTGATCACCTTCTGAATGCTAAATTCTCCTTTCTTGGCTGGCTGTTGGCAGCAGCCACCTCACCAGCTCCTGGGCCTTGACTGCCTGAAAATAACAGAGATTATAGGTGTGACAGGAGAAACATAACTCACAACCTGCTAATAGAACATGTACTTGTGGGGGGCACAATAGCTCCAGAGCCTCCATTGTCTTATGGAAATAGGTTTCTCTTCCTGCAGAGCTGCTACGTCATGACTTCCTGCCACATACTCCCCCAGCGGATCACATGAGTGCCTCTAGCCTATGAGATTGCCTTAGTACGCCCGCGTCATCGGTGACGCTGACTTCCTCTCCCCTGCTATAAAAGCCGTGTCGCTTCCTTGAATAAACAAGACTTGATCAGGATCCTGTCTTGTCTCCATTTCTCGCGTCTCCTGTCCTTTGTCCCCTCCTCCATTCCCTGCTCCTCTCCCAGGTGACCCTCGTTGACTGACCCGCTGGATGGGACAAGTGGCGCCCAACATGGGGCTTCTGGCATGGAGGATTCAGCGATGGAACCGTCGGAGTGAGCACCCAAGAGTGAAAATAAAAGAGGCGCGTGCCACAGCTGCCTGCTGCGACGTCTGAACCTCGGTAAGTGGACGGAGCCCTTTTTCCCCTTCCCTCAGACAATGGGACAGGAATTAAGTAAACATGAGATTTTTGTTGACAGTTTAAGCAAAGCATTAAAGGCGTGAGGAGTAAAGGTTGAAGCAAAACAATTATGTGAATATTTTCAGTTTATACATAAAGTGTGCCCTTGGTTCCCCTTGGAGGGAACAATCGACTAAAAGATGGTGGCAGGTAGGAGATGCCCTACAAGATTACTAGAGGGTCTTCGGACCGAAAAAGGTCCCTGTAACTGCCTTTTCCTATTGGAATCCAGCAAAGGCACTGGGATCCCCTGGTTAAACAGGTTGTTTCAGAGGGGGAACAAGTCCTTCAATTATCAGCAAAAAACACGCCGGTTTCCTCCCAGGTGGATTCTGACTCTCTCTCCTCTGAGGAGGAGGACTCGGAGGAGTTGACTACTCTTGCTCTTCCTGACAAAGAGGCTGTGACTTCCCAGCCGCTCACTGCCCCCGAGGTTCCCAGCATGTACCCTGACTTGTCTGCCCTTCAGAATCTGACATTTAATAATGGCAGCTCTGAGGAGGAAGCCATAGATTGGAAAGCCCTGGGCAATGAGGCCGCTAAATACTGCCCGCTATCGCCATAGATTCCACTCTCTCAGAACTTAAAGGAAAAAGGGGTGTCTTCTAACGTGATTAAGGGGTTAGAAAATAAAGTTAGAGACCTCCGGAAACAGATTCAATTAGAGAAACAGTGTTTTGACCTTGCCCAAGAGCTTGCAGTAGTTCGCAGTAAGAGGGCTGACCACGAGGCATCCGCCATTTTACTTCCCCCTTCTCAGCCAAATCCTAAGAACAAAATGGCCCCCAACTGGGCGTTTCCTGTAACCGAAACACAAAGGGCGGGAAACGAAGGGGAACAGCCTCAGACTATCAGAACGAACACATCTTTTGATCTAAAACTGCTAAAAGGGTTAAAGGCTGCTGTCACACAGTATGGCACAACAGCCTCTTATACACTCACTCTACTGGATTCCATGACTCAAGGATGGTTCACCCCTAAGGATGGGCATATGTTAGCCAAGGCAGCCTTGTCCGGTGGAGATTATTTGCTTTGGAAGTCCGAATATCAGGATAACTGTGAGTCCACTGCTAAAAAGAATGCTGAGACTGGCAATGACTGGACCTATGAGATGCTGGCAGGCACAAAAAATTTCTCCACAACAGAGGCACAATCTAGATATGATGCTGGCGCCAGGCATGGTGGCGCACGCCTGTAATCCCAGCACTTGGGAGGCTGAGGCAGGAGGATTGTTCTGAGTTCAAGACCAGCCTGAGCTACAAAGTGAGCTTAAGGCAGCCTGAACTGCACAGTGAGACCCTGTCTCAAAAAGACAAAAAAAAAAAAAAAAAAAAAAAAAAATAGATATGATGCTGGGCTATTTTCTCAAATCCGGTTGGCAGCAACTAGGGCTTGGAAGAGATTGCCCTGCCATGGGGAGGCCACCTCCTCCTTCACTAAAATAAGACAGAGTCCGGGAGAACCCTTTGCAGATTTTGTTCATCGGCTGCTTCAAGTCTCCGAGAGGTTGTTTGGTAATGTGGAACAAAACTCTGACCTTGTCAGACAATTAGCTTTTGAAAATGCAAATGCGGCCTGCCAAGCTGCCCTTCGCCCCCATAGGTCAGGGTCTAACCCTGAGACGTACATACGCCTCTGCGCGGAGATGGGACCAGCTTATCAACAGGATCTTGCTATGGCTGCCGCCCATAAGGATATAGGGTTAAACAATTTTTATCTCAACAAAATAAAAATAAATGTTTTAACTGTGGAGAATTTGGTCACTTTGCTAAAAACTGCAAAAAGGGTTCTCTTAAATTTCAAACAGTTGGTTTCAAGTGACTGGGCGCTGTCAGGGGAAAGGGCACAAACAGACGTGGGGGGGCCCATGCCCACATCCGAGGCTGATCCAGATAGGCATCTGCAAGGTAGGCTCAGCTGCAGAGGCCACAGATACAGGGCCCTGGCTCCTTTAAAGCTTCAGGTAATGTGGGCTCAAGAAAACCTTTTTAAGTACTAGGACCACTAAGCCGATCCTGGCTGCTGGACCAACACACCTGTGGAGTGAAATCAACCAAAGATAGCCCCAGTGCTAAAAGGTCTGCACATTTTGTTTGGTGTAATCAGCACTGTTTATACAGGAAAATCAAAGTTATAATTCTATCCACCCAAATCATTGTTTAAACCACACCAGATTCTTATGTTGCACAATTGGTCATCTTTGCTGAAAGTTTTGAAATTGTTAAAACTAAATAGTTGGTTAGAAAATAAAAATTGCTTAAAAGAAAAGCATTTTAATGGCCTTTCAAATGCAAATGTGGGTGGTCTCTAGGTGGGGCAGCTCCAAAGGTGTAAGGCCATTGCTCTAAGGTATTTTAAAAGATTACTTAAATTCCTTTAATTCCTAGTTAAGTTTGATTGCTTCTTTTACTGTCCTAAATTAAAAATATTAAAAATAAGGCTTTGATATTTTACAAACAAATGTAAAACTTTAAAATAATGTGTAAAAGCCATGGGGTTTAAGCAGTCACTTGACTTTGGCATACCATTTAAATAATAAAAGACCTAGTGCTGGCCTCCACAGGCCACTGTATGATCAAAATTCTGTTAAAGCAAAGGGGAATCAATTCTGCCAATTTCACTTGTCAGTATCTACTATTAAATTTTTATACTTTTGCAGCAATAAAACGACAAACCAGGTAAGAAGAAAAAGGCTAAGAAGGGTCCTTTGGAGAGATTGCTAATAATTGTTAAATAACAAAATGTGACTAGTCTACTTATAAAATTTCTAAAGCTTGTAATACAATTGCTATAATTTAATTTGGCCAAATATCTGAGTGCACTCTTGATTTTTTTTTAAGGGGTTTACGTGTCTGTGTGTTTATGTGTCTGTGTGTCTTTCAATGAACAGCTGTTCCTTTTTTCTTTTTTGATTATTTGTTCCAAATATAATTTGAGATATAGACTTGAAAGCATGCTTTTTCCTAAATTAACAGTCTTAAAGTGATATTAAAATGGTTTATATACATCATAAGGTTTAAGCTAACTAAACAAAAATTCCTTAGAGTGAAAAAAGATTAAGAGAGGAGTCCAATTAATGAATAAGAGGTGTGGCCAACCTTTTTGTTCATTAATGAGGAGCTCCTAATAATTTCAATAGTCTCTTAAGAAACACTTTGCATCAGTAGAGATGACTGGTTAAAAGTGTTATACAAAACAAAATATTTAAGTATATCAAAATGTCATCAAGATTGTCTTACCACAATGTTCTATATGGTTTTGATTTCTAAATGTCTATAAAAATGTGTAACTTGTCTGTTATCATTCTATAGAGACAATGGGTAATTATAAAATGAGCTAATAAAAGCTTTAAAAATGCTTATAAAACGAAAAAGGGGGAATGGTACTCCACAAGGGGGTCGCCTAGAAATATCTTATCTCATTCCTTATTCATCTTCAATTTTTTAAATTTGGATGCCAATGGACCATCAGCAGCTGCTCACAAAGGCCTTAATGCTTCTAGCCCTGATTTGGCTAAAGATTGTTGGCTGTCCATGACCTTAGGCACCCCCATATCCCTCACTATTCCCTCAAATTCTACCCCACATAGCACTGTAGATCTCAAAAACCAGAATCGTAGCACTGGTCTCCCCTTTAGGGTTCAGCCTGTGGCTTTCATAAACTCCTTCTGTATCAGGGAACATCCACAATGATAGTTACTCTGTTGATGTTAGATTTGTCACTTTTACCAACTGTAGTCAGATGTCCAATCACAGTGACTCTATTTGCCCCAAGAAAGGGCATGTGTTTATATGTGGGGGAAGTTTAGCCTTCACATTTTTACCTGCCAACTGGACAGGGCTATGCGTCATGGCTACCCTATTACCTGACATAGATGTCATCCCTGGAGAAGAGCCCGTGCCAATCCCTAGTTTTGATTATGCTGCAGGCCGCACTAAGAGAGCAGTCCAGCACATCCCTTTATTAGTAGGACTAGGAATCACAGCGGCCGTGGGAACAGATACAGCAGGATTCGGGGCAGCAGTGCACTCCTATACCAAACTATCCAATCAGCTGATTAACCATGTTCAGTCTTTATCTCGTTCCATCCAGGACCTACAAGACCAAGTTGACTCACTGGCATAGGTGGTCCTCCAAAATAGGTGAGGGCTCGATCTCCTTACAGCCGACAAAGGGGGAATCTGCCTCACGCTTTGAGAAAAATGTTGCTTTTATACAAATAAGTCCAGCATTGTCTGTGACAGGATAAAAAAATTACAGGAAGATCTACTTAGCAGAAAACAGGAGTTGAATGATAATCCGTTTGGGGGGAGCTTGGAATGGGATCCTACCATATATTCTTCCAATCTTGGGACCCCTGATTACTTTCCTACTTTTGGTTTCAATTGGTCCATGTATTTTCAATAGATTAATGATTTTCATTTGGCAGCAGTTAGGCTCAGCTTTAAAGAAACCTATTCAGGTCCATTACCATAGGCTTGAGATGGCTGACAGGGAGTGCTCTATTGGAGTCCAGCTTATGACAATCTGGGTCTGGAAACCTAGTTCTCCCGCCCTTGGTGAGATGGACAGGCTAGCCAGAGACGAGTAATGAAAGGCATATACGAGACACCGACCGCCACCTAAGATAGGAGCTGGGCCATTTGCTGCCCTGCCTTCCCATGACAGGTAAGGTTTAAGTCGGATCCGTATAGAAGATGCCTCAACCTAAGACAGGCACTGCCCCCTCAAGGAAATCAGCCGTCTACAGAAGCCATACTTTATATATATAAGAGTAAAGGGGGACCTGTGGGGGGCACAATAGCCCCGGAGCCTCCATTTTCTTATGGAAATAGCTTTCTCTTCCTGCAAAGCTGCCACGTCGTGACTTCCTGCCGCATACTCCCCCAGCGGATCACATGAGTGCCTCTAGCCTATAAGATTGCCTTAGTACGCCCGTGTCATCGGTGACGCTGACTTCCTCTCCCCTGCTATAAAACCCGTATCACTTCCTTGAATAAACAAGACTTGATCAGGATCCTGTCTTGCCTCCGTTTCTCGTGTCTCCTGTCCTTTGTCCCCTCCTCATTCCCTGCTCCTCTCCCAGGTGACCCTCGTTGATTGACCTGCTGGACGGGACATGTACTGAGATTGTGTCCTGCAAAATCAAAGAATGAATTTCAAAGAACAAGGCAGGTTAAGAGCAGGAAAGGTTTATTGAGAGACAGGAGGGGCCCCAAGTGGGTTGTCACCAAGGTCCTTTGTGAGGGGTAATTTATACAGGAAAGTCACAATGTGAGTACAACATGGGTCAAACCGCAATCAACCTACAGGATTGTAAGTATAGTCATTTGACTAATGTTGATCCGATAGGGAAATGAGTCACGTAGCAAGGCTATATCAAAAGATCAAAGGCATTTTTTCACCAACCTGATCAAGTGATGCCGATCTGGACTCACTGTACCAGGTGGTGCTAATTCCAGAATAATTCCAAGTTGCTGTTTATCCCTAGTGAAGCATGAAGGCCCCACCACCAAATCTCTTATTGAGGCCTGGCCTTCAAATGCGCCTCCATGCACAATTTGATGTCTTTATTTTTCTGTTTATTGCCTTGAGTGTCCAGCTCCTCTCTGGCTGTGTATTAACTGCTACCTAACTTGGGCACCTATAACAGAGGCATATGGGGGAGGGTGGAATTAAGCAAGAATTCTCAGGTGAGGAACCTGATGGGGTGGTTGTATGCAGTGAGGCATGTGGGGCAGTGAGGCCTGGGTGCTCTCTGTCCCTGTGCCTTATGAGGAACATGGATTTTAGCCTGATCTAGAAAGGATGATGGTGTTCATGTGTGAGGCATCCTTACAGGCGTTCTGAATACTCTGAAATGTTTCATATGATTGAAAACCCAATTTCCAATTGCCCTAAATACATAGATGTTACTGCTTGGCTCGAGTGCATGCAGGGCCTGTGGATTTGTAGCAGAGGAACCAGACTGCACTGGGTGGAGGAAAGATTTGGGGGAGAAAGAGAGCAGAGCGTGGGCTGTCGCTTGGGATTTCGAGGGTTGGAAAGTACAATAGGCAGTACTGGGAAGCTGTTGCGCTGTCCTTCAGGGCTCTGGCCCTTTCCTCCGGCTCCTACTCCCCAGGGCAACTTCGCTCCACATCCAGTGGGGAAGATCACACAGGCCAAGGACAAAGCTCAGTTTTGCCCCCGGAAGCACCAGGCCCGTGCTCGCTGAGATGGTTCTCTGTTGTCCCAGTGCCTCCCTCTTCCTTCACGTTCATTTTGTTTATAATCTCAGCCTGAAATCCCCCTTTCAAGAGGACTTTCTGTGACTCCTTTTTGCTCACAGTGACCACACCTCCCATCCTTCAGCATTCTGGAGACCAGGCCAGGCTATTGAGATAGAGATGTTTTCTCCCTATTCAGTCATAGCACAGCCTTTCTGATTTCTGCCAGTATCTAGGCATTTTCCTCTGCTGTCCTTTCCCGGGGTCTCTGGAGCCTCGCTCACTCTCTCCAGCTTCTTTTCTGTGTCTCCCCATGACTTCCCTCACTAGTTGGTGAACAAATTACTTCTCTACCTTGCAGTGGGCTCCTGCTGCCCTAGCAGGAGTAAACATCACTGTCCTTGCACACAGTGGTGCAGAGTCTTGTGGGGGACTAGATGAGCAGTTTGGCCTAGCTTTTCTAAGTCCTTGCAACTGTGTTCTGAAGACCTCTGGCTCAGCAATCCCACTTCTGAGGAGGTATCCTGAACAAATGGATGCACTGAAATGTCTAAGCAAGGACATTCATTATGGTATTACTTACAGAGTAAAAGGTGTATCAAGTTAAAAAATCAAAAGCAGCCTATCAAACTTTTCAGAGTGACTACATCTAGAAATCTATGGGCTATCTCTATTTTTCCCTATAGTATCAGTGATTTTTTCTTTTCTTTCTTTTTCTTTTTTTTGCAGAACTGGGGATTGAACTCAGATCCTTGCACTTGCCAGGGAAGCACTTATTCCACTGAGCCATCTCCTTGGCCCTAAAAATCTTTTATTTCCTTTTTTTTTTGTCAGAACTGGGGATTGAACTCAGGCTCTTGGGCTTGCCAGGCCAGCACTTATTCTACTGAGCAATCTCCTCAGCCCTCTTTTTTTCTTTTATCTGTTCTGTTTTTATAATTTTCCTATGACCTCATAACAATTTTTTTTTTTTTTTCTTTTTTAGGGAAGGGTCTAAAAACCTTTTACCACAGGGTGTTCAGGGTTTAACTACTAGATTGGACTTGCAGTGCTCCACCTGTTTACAGCCTCCTAAGAACTGGGATAAAGAAATTATGGAGATTTCCATCCTCCTACAGCAAGCAGTGCACATTTCTCTCTAGGGGTAAGAAGTATCCTGGAGGACAGCCACACTCAAGACCTTCCTGTGTGTGCTTAGTCACAAACCTAAGAGCCTGTTTTGAATTCCTTCTGGTGCATAGCTAGTTTGGAAGAGGATGAGATAATGCATCTCCCTGAACATGAAGTTGGTGTGGTATCAGAGATATATTTGTCGATCTGGTGTGAAATCCTTCTTGTCGTCACCTTTGTCTTTTCAGTCTAAGGAAGTGGTTCTCACTTCCACAGAACAGAATAATGAGATGTCTCTGCAGATGGAGACTGTGGGGAAGGGTGCAGCAGCTGCCTGGGAAGAGCAAAGGCTTCCTCCAAAATCTCCACGTGATTGAAGGTGCAAAGAAGTCAGGAGCAGTGTGGGGACTATCTGGTGACTGAGCATTTCCCAGATAAGAGTCCTGGTGGCCACTGCTCTACTCATGATCTAATGAATATTTACAGAAGTTGGCCTTATAAGACTCCAAGGAAGCCTCTGATTGTAAGCATGGTGGGTAGCAGGCCCTTGTAAGTAATGAAGACGCTAATCTCAACCTGAGAAAACTACTTGTTTATGATTGTGTTGTCATCTCCTTCATTTGCAGAGAGGCAAGCCTTTTCAACTACTTCATGCATTATAGGGAGTGGAAACAGTTACAAAACACACTTAGATTTAATAGCAGAAAATCAAAATGTAGAAGCATATGGGCCAACTGTTAGCCTATTTTAAACGGAAAAACATTTTACAGTACAAGGTTTTCCAGTCATAAAAAGCTATTTTTTATTTTATTTTTTTATAGAAAGCTATCATGGGAATAGAAATGTTTCAAAACAGCCTTATACTTTACATATTGTAGAAATGATCCCTGAAAGTGTAGCCTTGCAGTTATACTTTGCAGCACTCAGTACTCTACGTATTTATAAACTTCAGCTGCAGTTATTCCCAGAAAGGACACCTACTCATAGAAATGTAGAGGGCTCTCAGCAGGGGGCGCTCAGAGGTAGCTGCAAGGTAGGTGTGGATGCTTTTTCACCTCCACCTCAGGGCTCAAGGGCCACGGGCCACGGGCTTCTCAAACAGAAGCCAGACCAGAGTCCAGATTGGGAAATTAAGAGCCTCTGTTACTGAGCTCAGAGCTCAGTAGTAGAATATCAGTCCCTGATGCCCATCCCTAGCGAAGTATGTAGCTGTATTTGTTTCCTCTTTTTGTGTCGAGGTCTGGCTCATACCAGAGTGTCTGTCTCTTCCAAGTTGCAAAGTCACCTTGTCTTCCATATTATTTCCTTGAGGGCCTGGCCCTGTCTGACTGCCTAGAATATTTCTATCTAACTCAGCTGCCTACAACAGTATCTTAGAGGAAAGGGTTTTCCTTCTTGAATTCTGGGACACAGTGAGCTTGTTTTCTGCTTTTCAAGGACTGGTAGAAAAAGATTACTCAAAAAAAAAAAAGAAAGAAAAAGAAAAAGATTACTCAAGTGTTTTGTTTTGGTCAGCAAAATAGTGTCTTGCTATGTAATTCAGAATGGCCTTGAATTCACTATGTAGCCTAGGCTGGCTTTGAACTCATGCTTCAGCCTCCTGAGTGCTGGGATTACAGGCATGCACCATCATGTCCAGTTTTTTTTTTTTTTTTTTTCTGTCTTTTTGAGACACGGTCTCACTATGCAGTTCAGGCTGTCCTTAAGCTCACTTTGTAGTTCAGGCTGGTCTCGAACTCACAACAATCCTCCTGCCTCAGCCTCCCGAGTGCTGGGATTACAGGCCTGGGACACCATGCCCGGCATCATGTCCAGTTTGTGTGAGCTTTTATTTGGGCAGCTTTGGATGATGCTTTAGGCCCTTCTGACAAGAGTCTCAGTGTCAGCCTGCACTCAGGTCTACTCTATCCACTCACTGATCTGTAAGTCACTAAGGTGCTCATGCAGGGCTTGAACTTGTGATTCTTCTGCCTCAGTCTCCCAAACTGCTAAGGTTGTAGGCAGCTGAGTAGATACAAATATTATAGGCAGTCAGACAGGGGGAAGCTCTTAAAGGACTCAGTAAGGAAGACAAGATTTCTTGCAGCTGTGGAAGAGACATGACACTCCTACTGTGGACCAGACCTCAAGACAAAAGACTGAACAAATACAGCCACATACCTCCCTTGGGATTGGCATCTGGGATTGATATTCAAGGAGGTATCAATCTCCTTGAGGAAGTCAGGAAGAGTCACTAGCCCAACCTCCTACAGGAAAAACTCCAGTTCTGTATTCATGCCCACTTGTAGTGTGACTCACCTTCCCCATTTGATCCTGATGTAATCCATTTTACCTGAGCAATTGTATTTTTAGTTTCATTGGTAGATCATAGTTTTGTCCCACCTCATGCTCACAAGTTCCCCTGTTTCCCCCATAGACCCACCTCACCTTGTTTGGCTCTGTAAGAATCCCTAGAAAAGGCAGATTTCTTGGCAACCCACTTGGGTCCCCTTCTCTCCCTCTTTCAGACAGAAGCTTTCTTACCCCCAATAAATATACTCTGCTCTTTTTTTTTTTTTTTTTGCGGAACCAGGGATTGAACTCAGGCCCTTGCGCTTGCCAGGGAAGCGCTTATTCCACTGAGCCATTTCCCCGGCCCTTACTCTGCTCTTAACTTCTGTTGTTCCTAAAATTTATCCCTCTGTTTTAGAGAACATGAACTTGTCTCAAGTATCTTTCAGACTGGAAGTTTCATTCTCCTATATGACTGAGACTAGAAGTGTGTGCATTCATGACTAGCTGTTTTCTTGGGGTTCTTTTTGAGACAGAGTCTCACTGTGTAGCTCAAGCTGGCCTTGAACTCAATATATAGACCAGGTTGGCCTTGAGCTCATGATCCTCCTGCCTCAGGCTCACAGGTGCTGAGAATCCAAGGTGTGTGCCATTATGCCTTGCTCAGCCCTGGGATTCTTCATAAGCATGATCTTGTACTTACTGAGCTAAATTATAAACATGCATTATAGCATTAAACATGCATTGGTTAAGTAAAATAATCTATCACCCCCTCAAACTTGGCATATCTTTTTTTTTTTTTTTTTTTTTTTTTTAGTGTCGCCGGGTGCGGTGGCAAATGCTTGTCGTCCAGCTGCTCCAGGACAGTTTGTACAAAGATCCTGGGGCCAACTGCTTCTGCCAGCTTTCTGCATGTGACTGGATTATTTTCCTTGATGAATTGGGATCACCCTGGATGAACTGGGAGGCCATTTGCCAACGTCTGCACATGGAGATTGGTGGGTTCCCGTTGTTCCTGCAGCAGGCTGGCTGGGCTGGGCTCCCCCTGCTCTGACCCACTTCACATCCTGGCTGTTGCGTGGGATCTGAGCGGAGCCCCGAGTGCCAGCAGCTCGTGGCAGTGTGTGTGCCGGCTGGGCTGCCCGCGCTTACTTTTAGTTTTAATTAGTACATTTGCATTACATAATGATTGTAATCCTTGTGGGAGCTGCTAAATGTACACAACACATCTTAATTATTTCTTCTATGCCCTTTCCCTCCTCTCCACCTCTTCATCACCTTCCTCTCTGAGAAAGGCCGCTCTCCCTACTTCCTACATTTTGCCCTTGATTTATACTTTGAGTTTATTGTATAAGAAACCATGTGCTATTTCAGCTTATGCACCTGATTCATTGCACTTACCACTGATGTCTCAAGGTGCACCCTTTTTCCTCCAAATGATTCATAGACTTGGCATTTCCTGTGGCAAAGGGGCAGGCACATCTTTTCACTTGTGTATCTTCTTCTCAGTTCATACCCTGCTTTAGTATGGACCTCAAGTGTTTTCAAAGGTTCATGTGTTGAAGACTGGGTTGCCAGCAAGTGCAGCTGAGCGGGGGAACCTTAAGAAGTGGGATGAGGTGGGTGAAAGCTAGGTCATGGGGTGCCTTTAAGCAGGATCTTGCCCTGCCTTTCTCTGCTTCCCAGTTGCCAGGACTCCAGCAGCTTGCCCTGCTGTGTGCTCCTGCAGGAACATCCTGAGCCTCTTTATAATCTGGAGGTCTCACATATTCAGGTCCAGGAACAGAAGCTGAGTAGCACACATGCTTGCTCTTCAGAGATAAAACCTACACCTCTGGTCAAAAACTTCCTACACACACATCTTTCCTCCTTATCCAACCATGGCAAAATTCATAGTTCACCACCTCCAAAAACTCTTCCTGGATTACTTTCTATACTTAACCTACCCTGTTTATAAACTACTGGCATTGTAGTGAATTATTCTGCTTTCTTTACCTGAGTATTAAAGAGTGGTCTGTCTGCTCTCTTTCTCTCTCTCTCTCTCTCTCTCTCTCTCTCTCTCTCTCTCTCTCTCTCTCTTTAAATGCATCAGTATTTAATTAGGTTTTTAGTAAGAAATTTAGAACACTAATTTATGAGGATAAATTCCAGTTTTCAGAGCAAAAACAGATCACAGGTAGCCTTGGAGCTGAGGAACAGCTCTGATTTTTGCTAAAATCTGTGAGTCCACCGCTTTTTGGTCTATCTTGCATTGCTCTGAAATCTGGTATCTCTCTTTCTCAGTGTCAAAGATCTCCCCCTCCTGGTGTCCTGGCTTCTGAGCTTCTTGAAGTAAGCAAGCATCAGTGAGGTGTTTGGGGATTTTCACTTGGCTGATGTCAATTTTTGTAGAGGTGCAATGACAAATTTCTGGTGCGTTCTTCATACAGGAACACAATTAAGGCTAAGAGGCCCAGTCACAAGTAGCAAGCCACTGTCCAACTGCTTCAGAAAGACCACTTTCTTGCCTCTGTGACGCCCGGTGAGGTTGATCAAGATGGTGCTAGGAGCGATGCTAGCTCAAAGTTTCCGCACATGCTGACTGAAGGGTTTCTTGCCATGGCTCAAGAGCTTTCAGGGCACATCTTCAGTAGGGCAGTATGTAGACATTTTTTGAAGCTTAACCACCCGGCTACCTCCATTCTTGTCCCCACCAATTGGGTTTGTGATTCTAGCAAGAACTTTCTCTTTTTCTTCTCAACCTTTGATTTAGCATCTGTGTACTTTCTCTTGTACAAAGCCTTTCTGGAATACATAGCAGATCAGAGTACCTACCAATTCCTCCAACCAGGACAGGATTTCGGCTGCAGTGGGGCTGCCCCCTGTTGAACATTTTTGCCTTCTTCACTTTACCCTTTTTATCAGTACCACTGGCAGAAGCCTTCTGGGCTTCAGGTTTCTTGTCTTTAGTGTCTGGCTTCTCAGTTTTTTCATCTGCCATCCTGCAAGATGGGAAAAAGCTCTCTCTTTTGCTGGGGATTGAGCCACAGGCCTTCATGTTGTGCTACATCCCAGTCCCTTTTTAGAAATTTGAGACAGAGGCACACTAAGTTGCCCAGGCTGCGTCCAAACTTGTGATCCTCCTGCGTCAGCAGCCCAGAATACTGGGATTGGTCATGTGCACCACCCCATCATTCTTACTTAGATATGTATTTTGTGACCAGCAGGGGGCGCCACGAGGACATCAGCGTTTCTTCTATGTTTTTACATTGGCCTTACTGGACCTGCGAAGGTCTTTTCCTTTTTGAATGTTGGGTTTATTTACAAACTGACAACAGACAGAGAAGAATGTCTTTCCCTTCTCTTCTCAGCAGCTGTCTGATCTCCAGAGTACCCCAGCACCCCAGCTTGAGACCTCGGAGACAGTCTCTGCCCAGAGCCAGCCGCTGAACTCATTGCCCAGAGTGGGGGCGAGTGAATAGAGGCAACATCAGGGGGGCCTCCTGCCTCAGGCGGAAGCTGTGGGTGGGGGTAAGAAAAACAGGAAGAGGGGCTGATATTAAAGTGTCAATGACCCCCAGTCCCTCCAGGCTGGTAGCTATTGGGGGAGGGGTGCATTTCACTTCTTTTCCTTCTTTTTTTCTTTCTTCCCCCCCCTTTTTTTTTATTACTTTTTTTGAGGCAGGTTCTCACTATGTGGTTCAGGCTGGCCTTGAGCTCGCTTTATAGCCCAGGCTGGTCTTGAACTCATACTGATCCTCCTGCCTCAGCCTACCAAGTGCTGGAGCTACAGGAATGCACCACCAAGCCCAGCCAAACATTTCACTTTCTATTGGGGCTGTGGAAGAGGGCATGGGAAGATTGCACAGGAGGGACTTCCTTCTTGTGGCCTGCAGAGAGGACCCCAGATGCCAGAAGTGGCTGAAGGACAGTGCCTTACCTTCCGGGTATGGGGCTCTATCTCACCTGTTGATGGTGAGTGGTGACTGGACTTGCCCTGCTTTGCTAGGCCAGGAGTCCCTTACAGCCACCACATTGTCCTGGAATATCCTGGCTAGAGGGGCTGATACTTTTTGTCTCAAATGGTAGCAAGAGCCTGGAGTTGATTTTTTTTTCCCCAAGTATTAGGAGGGCTTATACACCAAATATGGCCCCTGCTCCTTATTAAATTCTTTTGAGTCTCACTAAACTGCTAAGTTTCCCAGGCTAGTCTTGGACTTGAGATCCTCCTGCCTCAGCCTCCTAATGTACTGGGATTATAGGTTTGGGACATC
This sequence comes from Ctenomys sociabilis, assembly GCA_004027165.1. Taxonomy (NCBI): domain Eukaryota; kingdom Metazoa; phylum Chordata; class Mammalia; order Rodentia; family Ctenomyidae; genus Ctenomys; species Ctenomys sociabilis. The sequence goes on along the minus strand of PVKA01020885.1, from coordinate 5,805 downwards.
AAGCCTGGCTTGGAATCACTTTCCAGTCTGGAGTTGGGTATGAGCTCACTTGTGCCATTGGAAAGCAAAGGAAGCCAAACCAAGAAGACTTCAGGGAGCATAACTGGGCCAGCAAGGCCTGTCGTGGGCATGGTTGCTGTTGTGCCTCTCACTGCTCTACAAGTCACCATCCATACTCTAGAGCAACCTTCAACAACACACACCATCCTGCCTTGGCAGCCCAGGCTCCCACCGGGCACCTGAGCAGGGAGGGGCTGTGGGCAGTGGCCCCACCTACCCTTCAGTTGACTTCTCAGTTGTCAGCAGGGGCTCCAGAAGGTGGTGCTGGGCCAGCTCACACCTGCCTTTCCACTGGCTCCCTGCCCTCAGACCTGGGAGCAGAAGAGTACCCTGGAAGGTGCCTCTCCCACTGGGGCAAAGGGTGGTACACAGTGGCTAGCCAGCACAGGGACAGGCAATGGGGCTGTCAGGAAGGTTCGTGTCTCTCCCTTTCTCTCTCTCTCTCTGGCTCTGTCGGTCTCATGCTTAGTGCACTGGTGAAGTGGAGTGGGGGTCAGAAAGGAGGCCAGGAAATAGTGCCTGCCTGTGTGAGTTCTGCTCTCCGAAGGTTGGACACTCTGATCTGCTCCCAGTGGTGAGTGAAGACATGGGGCATTGCTGGTTGCTCCTGAGACTCCAGACTATTCAGACTGTTTAGTTACTTCTTACTCATTGCTGGGACAAATACCTGATGCTCAAAGTTAAGGAAGGAAAGGTTTATTTAGCTCACAGTTACTGGAGAGTTTGGTCCATATTCCTCTGGCTCTAAAGCAGACAACAGCAGTTCATGCAGTAGAAAACAATGAAGGGCAGAGGAGGAGCAGCAGCTGCGGCATTCCCTAAGCCTCTCTCTTGCTTTTATGCTGGGAAAACTGGCGCTCCATGGCGAAGATCACAGCTCCTCCAAAGGGATCCAGCTCCTCCGAAGACTGGGACTTCTCCATGGAAGTGGGGCAGGGCAGCAGGAAATTGAGCAGGGTCGCAGGAAGCCTTTCTCAATTCCTGGGCCCTGCCCACCTCCAAGGCTGGGCCCACACACTGAGAACTGCAGGAGCTGATTCAGCCAAGTTGACACAATGTGTCAACTAACACACAGACCTTATGCATCTTACAGACACCAGGGTTTCAGGGATGCTGGTGACTTGGACACACATGACACATTCTGTGAGGATCCAGAGACTCCCAGGAGGTCACCGCTTGACCTAGGTTTTCCTAGTAAGACTAGTTACCCTGGTGTTAGTTTTCTGTCACTGTGACAAAATACCTGAGCGAGGTTGTCTTGTTAGGAGGAAGGGTTATTTTGGCTCCTGGTTTCAGCCATGACTGATGGGTCCTGTTGCTTTGGGCCTTCCTGGCAGGGTGCACGAGGGAGGCCTGTTCCCTTCATGGGCACCAGGGAGCCAAACAAGGAAGGGTTGGAGAGGCCCAAGAAGCCTCTTCACAGGTTTGTGCCAATAGTTTAGCCTTCTCCCACTAGGCCCAGGGTCCTAGAGACTGCCCCGTTTCCTAGGAGCACCCTGCGTCGGTGACCATGCCCTTGACACACGGGCCTTTCAGATCCAAACCAAGGCATGATCAAAATGTATGCTGAATGTTTATATGAGTTTTATTACACCGAGCAACACATTGCCTGACTCCCCCTCATTCAGAACACTTACGCCTTCATTCTTGCCTCTTTCTGAAGCAGTTCTAGAAATCCCCTTCTGTTCGTATGCTGTTGTCAGTGCCTTGGTGTCATGAAATGATTCAAACCATTCATCCCTTATGGTCATTTTACTTTGAAGAAAAGTCAGAAGTAGTAGAGTTCTGAATCTGCTGAATGGGCTAGGGAGATGGCTTAGTGGAATAAGCGCTTCCCTGGCAAGCACAAGGACCTGAGTTCAATCCCTGGTTCCACCAAAAAATGTGAACTGAATCTGCTGAATAAGATGTTGGAAGATACACAATAACGTGTTTATTTGACAGCAATTACCTTAAATGATTGTTCAGTGAGGTATGATCAACAGTGAATTTTATTTTACTTATTTATTTTTTTGGCTGAACCGGGTGTTGAACTTTGGCCCTGCCCTTGCCAGGCAATCACTTATTCTACTGAGTCATCTCCCCGGCCCCAACAGTGAATTTTAAATAAAATAATTTATTTTATTTAAAATAAATAAAAGTCACATTGCCACAATCCCTAAAACACTCAACATACTCCCTTTCTTGAAATGTGCTTATCCCATCATTCTTGGCAATGTTTTACTGTAGGTTTCTTTTTTTTTTTTTTTTTTCCAGTACTAGGGATCGAACTCAGGACCTTGTGTTTGCCAGGCAAACACTTATTCCACTGAGCTATCTCCCTGGCCCTTTTACTGTAGTTTTTTGTTTGTCTATTGTGGGACAAGCTTTTGGTGTACAGCCCAGGCTGGCCTCAAGCTTCCACTGATCTTCCTGCCTCAGCCTCCTGGGTGCTAGGATAATAGGTGTATGCTGCCACACTCAGCTTATGTGATTAGTTTTGTGAAAATTTAAACCATTCACTGTATGTCTCAATCATTCTTTGTGTAACAACTGCAAACAGGTCCCCTACTCATCTGGCTTATAAACAAACACCAGTGAAGTGTAAAAAGGGTTAACACGCTAAAAACTCCTTCAACTGAATTGATCTCAGTCTAGCAGGCTTCACTGTCTTGGGAACATCTAAGTCTCATAAGAATGCTCAGCCACCAAGTCCGCTTATCTCTTCCAGTGCGGCATGAAAGCTGCCCACATGTGACTGTGCTTGTGTTCCTGCACAACTTTATGTATGGACGCTTACATTTGATCTTTTACTTACTTATATATTTGGTACAGGGTCTTGCTATGCAGCTCAGACTTGGGTAGTGATCCTCCTGTCTCAGCCTCCCCAGTGCTGGGATTACAGGTGCGTGCCACCATGCCCAGCTCTGGTGGCCAGCTCAGAGTAGAGCTGGCAGGGCATGTGGTGCCAGGGATCGAACCCAGGTCCTTGTGCTTGCCAGGCAGGTGCTTAGCCTACCAAGCTGTGTCCCCAGTCTGGATGCTTACATTTGAATTTCACATAATTTTTACTTGTCATGAAATGATTCTGTAGCAGACCTCTGTATCTGTGGCTTCTATGTCAGCAGATTTTTTTTTTTTTTAGGAATTAAATTTTATTTATTAAACAATAAAACTCTTGCTTCCCTTTGGTCTATTTCTGAATTTGGCCCACGAACATCTTTATCAGGAGTCTTCCCTTGCCCTCATCTATGCCACACACTCTCCCATCCAGGGAGAGGAAATCTCTCAAATTGCTTTTAGTAACAAGAGGAGGGTCTGTAATCCCAGCACTGGGGAGGCTGAGGCAGGAGGATTGTTGTGAGTTCGAGACCAGCCTGAGCTACAAAGTGAGCTTAAGGCTAGCCTGAACTGCATAGTGAGACCCTGTCTCAAAAAGACCAAAAAAAAAAAAAAAAAGAAGGGCTGCTCATCTATACTTCGTTGGAAGTATAGATTCACTTACATTTGATCTTTTATTTACTTATATATTTGGTATATATAAAACTGTCTTTTTAAAAATTGTGTCTGTTTGTAAGCAGTGTAAGAGAGAAATTTAATGGTCAGCTTTTAAAAATAAATGTTTGGCAATGCTGAGGAAAGAACTTAATGTCAATACGCAAAAATGCCAAATAACTTTTTTTTGGTACTAGGGATTGAACCCAGTACCTTGCCCTTGCCAGGCAGGCATTTATGCCACTGAGCTGTCTCCCCTGGCCCTCTATTTTTTTATGCTGGAAATTGAACCTATAATTTCTTTATAGAAATAGTAACTTCAGGACCTATAATTTCTTTATAGAAATAGTAACTTCATTTTCATTAAATAATTACTTTTACCATCTCTCCAAGAAGAAGCTGTACAAATATCTGTAAAAATATTGAAAAGGCACTTTAAAATCCTGGGCTCATTGATATAATGCATCTATAATTTACAGCTAAGCATAAAATGTTAAGTTCTATGAGTCAGAATTTCTCAATGATTTTGTTAGCATGAGGTATAGTTCCATGGTAAAGCATATTTTAGCATGCACAAGGTCCTCTGTTTGATTCCTAGCATAAAAAAAAAAAAAAAAAAAGAGAAAATTTTTTTTCTATTTTAATCTCAATTTAGCTTTGAAAAACTACCTAGGCAACAATGATGAAATGAATCTGGAAAGAAGAGACTGATACACTAAGAGAGTCTGGCCAGCCATCCCACGCAGCTCATTGGAATGCCTTCTTTTTTCCCTTACTTTAAATAAAAGTACAAATTTACATAGGGTTAAAAGTACATAGTACAGAAAAATCTAAAACAATAAGTAAATATCCTTTTTTCCACAACAAAGCAGATTTGACGTCTTCAGAAGCTTTGAGCAGTCACATGAGTTACTCACAAACTAAAGGCGACCACAGAGGCTTCTCTGGGCAAGTGCCCCTCAGGCCCTCCAAACAGCGCTTCTGCGCAGGGGAAGCCACGTGGTCTTCTCCTTCATAAAGAAAATGTCAAAGGCAACACGAACACACGGCTCAGAGGCAGCAAGGTCAGGGGAGCAGCGCAGGTGTCACTGGGCTTAGAGGTGGCCCCAGAGGCCCAGGTTACCGTCTCTCTGCTGAGCAGAAAGGACTTCCGGAGAGGCAGCCTCCCCTCCGCCCAGTCCTTCCTTGAATGCCACGGACCTTGCTGGCCAGCTGCACATATGTCGGGATCAAGGTGACTCCTAGTGCCAAGCAGATATTATGTAAACAGTTGTCACACTAAGTTGTTTAAAGAATAATGACGAAGAAAAAATCCATATGTATAATGGAAAAATGTAGTTTTTCCCAAATATTTCTAAGATGCAGTTGGTTAAAATCTGCTGCGTGCTTCTACATAATTCTATGAGGGGCAAGATTTGCACTGATGGTGGTTGGACAGGATAGTATGTCGGCTTCTAGTACTATGGACAGCCACTAGGAAAATAACAAGGCAGAAAGTATTAATTATTGAATCTTTGATGTAATTCAGGTATAAAAAATAAGATACGCAAACAGCTACACTCTTAATTTACTGATAAGAGACATACGGTATAATAATGTCTGTAAGTATAATATCATGTATGTACCTTGTACGATACCAAAACATTATGAAAACAGTTTGCAATGTATTAATTTATCAAATCCATCTTGTCAAGGTATCTTAAAACTGTCTCACTGATATTGTACTTCAATAAAATAAAAATAAATTTAAAACATCTGCTGACATGGGGGAGATTTGAAGGGAGCGGCGCTGGCGGTCGGCCTCTACAGGGTGCGCCAGAGGGGCGCGCGCCAGACCTCCCGCTGCGGGCCCAGCACCTCAGCTGCCACCGCTGGGAGCACTCGGCACTTAAGCTGGCTCCGGGAGATAGGAAAGCTACCGAAGAGCGCGGGCCTCTTGCTGAGGAAGGTGCCCGTCAGCCGCGTGGTAAGGGAACTATGTGCTAAGTTCACCTGTGGCCTGGTCTTCATCTGGCAAGCTCAGGCCCTGCTGGCCGCTCAAGAGGCCGCAGATGCATTTTTAGTCCACCTCTTCGAGGATGCCTACCTCCTTTCCTTACATGCTGACGGAGCTGATTCAGAATCTGTGGGAGGACATGCATAGGCCATGTGCAAACACTGTGGCCTTTCACAGAAGAAACAAGCAGCCACGGATCTTGGGCCACTGTTCCAGCAGATACTGAAGGATGGCCACGTGTGCTGCTAGGGTTCGAACCCAGGCCTTCATGCTGA